>WOGN01001349.1:705-19636 GCA_015342105.1 Leptinotarsa texana
GGTGAAATAGAGAGATTGTCTTCTTCTTGCTGATGGTTTTAAATTCTTCAAATCAGTCCAAATAGTCCGAGACTGCACATATCAGCAAAATAATATTGATAACATTTCAGATTGGAGTTTGTAGGATAAATCTGTTTGAATCTCAGTACTTGCTTTGCTCATCACTAGAGGATTTATCTGTTCCAACCACCTCTCTTTCATCCATTTAATTTAAGAACTCATTTAAAACTGAATGAAATATTTGTTATGATGAAAACGAAAAAATTACGCTGAGGGTAGTTAATAAAATAGTTAAGAAAGATACAAAGATTCACAAAAAAATTTATATTATACTGCTACCCAGTAGGAACGATGAAAAGCAGATGTGCTGCATTCTACAAATGCTCTGGAACCGTTTCTGAAGAGTGATCAATGAATACTGAATGAATTTCTCAATACTTTCTGTTAATCTTGACCTCCCACAATATTTATAAAGATTCATATGCTGAGGTTGCAACTTTCCTCTGGTCACCTTACTAAGGAAAAATACGTAATACGCATCCGTGCAACTTTGTCTCTTTGGAGATTGTTTCATATTTCCATATCCTGTAATCGTAATAATTTTGATGTCTATGAACTTGTTTCGATCACTTGGTGATGGAAACACGTGTCAAGGTTTTAAAATAACGGTTTTGTGTTGGAAAAAACTCCAGTAATAGGGAGAACATGTTTCATAGAATCTGCTTGAGAACCATTTCTCAAGCTGCAATCGATCCTTCCAAGTGATGAAGGGTCTTGTAGAGGTATTGACCCGGCTCTTACTCCATGAACTATTTCAGTAGCTTGATTTTTTCAAATAAAAATATTGGCAGCCACTTTCTGACTGGCAACCTATCATAAATGTATTTTCCTATTCATAAATGTATGTGAAAATTTGAGTTTGAATAACTACGCTATGAACGTAGTGATTTTGCGGCGGGATCCTGTACTGAAAGGTAATGGTGTTTGCGAGTGAAGAGAAAAGTTCCCTATATTGTGTATCGCTAGGTGGTCGATAAACGGAGCACATGAATTCAGTAATTATCTGTTATATTATCATCGGAGTTTTGAGGTTCCAGCATTTCCTTTTGTTGACAGGAGAACTCGCTTCTGGTAAAAAGAGATATTCCAAAGATACATCTGAATCGGGAGTGAAAGTCATAGCCGGAATATAGAAAATTGACGGGATATGTTGAAGCACTGATTTTGGTTTCTGATAGTGCAAGAATATGAGAACTATTCGTTTGAATTGAGTCCTCTGATGTTGCAAAAATCGAATTTGAAGTTGCCTCTTAGCAACTGCAGTTATCATGCTATTTCCCAGTGGTTTTCGAATAACTTCTGCATGATGAAACTCTCGAATCAGCTTACACCCAGAGATCCGATTGGTGGGCTATTTTACCTCCGGAGTATTTCGACCCTAGGAGTGTCATCATGCAATTATTTGTTGTATTCCCACCCTTGATACCTAAAACAGCGGTACAGCAACGAAACGTTAACCCGAAAGAAACTTCACGTTTCATATTCTGTTGCAATTGTATCTCACCGGGCGATGCCGGGTGGGACCAGCATCTACCATTTACGATTCACAATTGTATATGTTGTACAATAGAAACTATTATCTTATTATTATATAGAAACTATATATCAAAACAATCCAGTCCAGATTTTTTTCAGTTAGAGTTCCTACAGTAAAAAATATTTGTATTGATTCTAAATATTGACACAATATATTATACATCCTAATTAGTATAATGATAAGTTGGACTTCTAGCAAGATTGAAATTGTTCTTTGTGCAGTGTAGTGCAAGTGATTTGAATCACTTGACAAAGCTATTGTGCTAGCGAAACATCTTGTGATATATTTTTCAAATAAAGTTTGTGGAGATCAAATCGTGAGGTGTAGTTTTTGAAAACAGTTTTTGTATTTTTAGAAACATTGTAATAGTTAGTTACATTCATTGATGTCACATTATCAGTTCATTGAATGCTGCGAGGGTTAAGCTATGAAAGCTGTGAGGAATTCATTATCGTTACATACATGCCTATTCAAGGTATATATTCTTGACATTTGCAATTCGAACTGAATGGTTTTTGAACTTTCTGCTGGTGGCAAAAGATCATACACAATACCAAGAGTCGCATGAGCTATTTACATAATTTTCATGTAAACCGCATACAAATGTATATCAAAAGGCTGAAACTTATGCCAGCATTGTGGGAATGGAGTTGAAATTATACCATTCTCAATTGGAAAGTAAGAATCATGATTGTCCAAAATTAGCAACACCTTGAATACTTTGTGAAATGTTCAAGAAATATGACAAAATAGTCCTGTACCATTCAACCTGATTCATTTGCAGCTCTCATACACCAATATGTGGACTGTATACAATAATATAGCTTTCAATTTGTCAGGAGAAAAAATATTGGGGTACCCGTATATCCATTATCATTTACAGCTAGATCTATTGTGACTCATGTACCACTTTCAGCAGAGGTAAGAGACCCGACATATTCAACTCATTTATTTATCTGTTATTATCCTGTCAAATCAATTTAGGTTATCTTGGCATTCAAACTTATACCGGTCTATGACTTCCTGCAAGGGATTTGTTCACATTTTCTCAATGGAAATACGGTACTCTGTTGAGGAAGCAGCGAAATAACAAACATTTCAAGAAAGCAGTCGGCTAATGCTATTGAATTTTCATGCCAAACTTTATGAATTGGAATATCATATTAACATAAAATTCAAAGACCAATATTCAAACTTCTTCAGTTGACAGGCCAAATACATGATGAACCAGTCCGCTAAATAGTTCTTTAATTCAATTTTCATCAACAGAGAATTCGTCGATCATTATTGTAGGCATCTTTGGGTTCCGATTCATTAAGTCCTGTAAGGATTTACTTAGTCACCAAGTCCATTCCTTGATATTGAATTAGGTTTTCAAACTGTTGGCCTCCTATCAACAGAAACACAAATATTACCCAATCTTATTTTTCATTTTCACACAATATCTGCGAAATCGCTGAAATCATACCATATTCCTCTCAAACTGCCCTAAAAATTTTTTCATGTTTAATACTTCCTTAGCGTCAGCACGAGAAGTATCTGCTGGTACCTGTAAGCAATTGCTTCGTCAGTAAGTCTATTTGTTCATAATGAATTAGGTTTTCAAACCTAATTCAAACCTCGTTTCAACAGTGAAACGAATATTATCCAGTCTTATTTTTCATTTTCTCAAAGTGCACCAGCACGAGAAGCATCTACTGGTGCAAAGTTACGGTTTCTGTTATTCTTTTGAAGTTTCTCATATTGTTGCCTATTGAAAAAGATAGGTATATGTCTTCAAATACTTTCAATAAATTAATATTCAATTCAATTCATTCATGTAAAACCAAATTCGTGCTTGGTTGTTACAATCAACCTTGTTGACGATATAACACCAACTCCGATTGCATGTTCGGTACAAACAAACTAACATCAACCTAACTTTATTGGAATAAATGAGGAATAGAAATATCACTAACATAAGCCGTAAGAAGACAATGGTAGGGTTCGCACGAGGATAATGGAGAAATAAAATATTCGTTTATGTACTTGTGAAGCTGCAGGTCAGTACACTGAATGGATGAAAGTCACAGTGTGATGCGTTTAGTAGACTAAGTTCAACAACTAGCCACAGTAACAATCAACCCTAGTATTCCCTACTCCTCCACTTGGTTCTTCAACCATACACGTTTCAGCACGTTTCTGAAAAATGATTACAAATTTTAATGATATCATTGTTTCTGTCATTGTGAAGAGCGAATGTAACTTTATATGCAGTTAACGCATGAAAGAAAAAATTGATGATTTTTTTATGTCAAATGGTTTTATTGAAAAATTCAACAGATAATAATGATGTGGATGATAGACTTAAAACTACAAAATGATTCAGAAGATCCTCGGTGGCAGTTATCATACCGCTCTCCGCAGCAGTCTACTGTATTGATCGGATAAAAAATAATAAAATCGTTTAGTGTAGCTTAACCTGAGTAAATATGTCAATACAACACCCACAATTTCCACACATTAGATATAACCACTATAATTTAAAAATAATTCAATAAATTTGGAAATGACAGACTTTCTGTACTCTGAAATATTTATTGTTGTAATTGAATATTGAAAATTACGAAGGGATAGAGTCCGAAGTCGGAATTCAATAAAAATAGTATAATTGAATTATGGCTTCAATTTTAACTTTGAACTCGAATGTGGCTCTTCTACGTTTCCATAGAAAATAATCTATACATGCCGTAACAGATACGAAGGCGATTTAAAGGGGAAAAAACGTAACTGTCAGCGGGAACAATACAATAGTCGAAGAAAATTCTTGGAGACTCTTGCCCTTCTTGAGTTGTACGGGAAAAACCAAAAATGCTGTCTTTTGTTTTTTGAATTGTTATTCCGGAGAATATCAAAAAATGGAAAAGGAAAATGTTATTATTCGAAGTGTACTATGACGATGTAATAATAAATACTCGATGAAACGTTTTGTGTCAACATGGCCACCATCAACTTTTTTTTCTAATACGCACCTGTCTTTTTTATATCACATTTGATATTTCTATAGCGTTTCATTTGATATAACCACCATCATCAATGACACCAAACAATTTATTGAACATGAACTTTGGGGAAAAATGAAACCAATACAAAAAATCAAAGCTACATGGCAATCTACATTATCGATTTGACGACCTCTTTGTTGAAAGCACATACAGTTTCTGTGGTAATTTTCTAGCATAATAGGTGTAATACATGCATCTCTTATTTTTTGTTTAAGATGGTCTATATTTATACTTGGTGTTGAAAACACTTTATCCTTCATGTATCACCAGACAAAAAATCTGAAGGAGTAAGATCTGGGCATCGAGCTGGCCAGTTAATTGGTCCATTGTTTTCAATCCATTTTTTTGGGAATATTGCATCTAAATGTTCCCTTGCTATTGCTGCATCATGGAAAGAAGCGCCGTCCTGTTGAAAATATTGTATTTCATGGCGGATATTCAGTGGCAATTCATCTAAGTAGCCATCAAATTTATTGAATAGAAAATGAAGATACATTTCACTATTCAAATGATCATCGTAAAAGAAAGGGTCCAGGATGTTTGTTCTGACAATTCCCAACCAAACATTTATTCCGAAACTTTTTTGGAAATTGATTTACATATGTAAATGTTCATTTATGTTATTTCACCTATAATGGATATTTCTGTTAAACCAATCATTGTTGGTGGATTTTGATTCGTTCGTCCATATTATTTTTTTACAAATATTTCCAACTTCCCTATTTCTACGTCTTAACCACTTCGCAAATCGTACTCTCCTTACGTAATGCCTTTCAATGAGGTGATGAACTTTGCGTATCTTGTAGCATTTATAGTTTTTCTTTTTCAAAATAGTTCTGATGGATTTCACAGAAATTCCCATTTCGTGGACAATTTCTCGTAACTTCCACACTTCCAGTAATCACACATTTTCTTGTTTTATTTTTGTCAAATGCACCATAGCCTTTCAAATTTCTTTCTAATCGTCTAAACATTTGGAAGTACAAATTCCTTGCCAAAAGAGGCCCTTCCTTCATTTGAATACATCTTTGATATGTTCATAATGTGATACAACCTTGGATTGTGAATTGATTTCTTTATCAATATCTGTAATAAAAAAGACAGGTCCATAATCAAAAGAAAAGTTGATGGTGGCCATGTTGACACGACACGTTTTAGCGAATATTTATTATTACATCGTCATAGTACACTTCGAATACAATACCATTTTTTGATGGGAAAACTGATTTTAAACAGATTTCAAAAGAAACATCCTTGTATACTGAGTTTTTCATATATTTCAAAACGGCAATAAAATGTCTCGTATCTCAACCTACTTCTTCCAAACGATAACAGATAACATCTCAGTACCTGTTTATCGGTTTTCATTGTTGAACTCCCTGATCAAAACCATTCAAAGTTTAGTGGTTATCAGGAATTTAATTAGAATTCTGCCAATCTGAACGGAACGGGAAAACAGAATAGATGTTTAATTCAAGATAAATCACTCAAAGAATGAAACGAACAAAATATTATTTGATCTGTAATCACGATAAAAACGTTTTCTGTTTAGGCGAAAAACTAAGGCGTTGTTTTGCTGTCCCTTGCAAAACCTTCAGTGAACAAAAACAAAAATATAAAATTTTAATAAGACAACACATGCCTCTGAATCATAAAAAGGTATCCTTTGTAATATTCCAAGAAAAGAAATAAATTCAATTCATGGAAGTTATATTGACGGTTATCTAGTGAGTAGTTTGTGAGTTATGAAAAAAAAAATTATAATCTCAAAACAGTATTAAAAGATCTTCCAATGATAAATTCAAATGGTGATAAAACTGGGCACGTTTTGATACGTTTTGAAAAATAATAAGAACATCAAGAAAACATAGAGTTTTAAGATAATTTCAACCTGATGTTTTCAGTATTTGCTCTCACTATCATATACATATGATGATAGCCGTGATATAACAATCAACATTAAATAATGATTACAAGTGGCACAGACTAAAAAAAAATTATTTTTTGAATGAGAGAATTATGAAATGACAACTGAAAAAATACTGAAAAGTTTAGAAATAAAATAATCGTTTTTTTTTTTATTATCACGCTTTTATTAGTTCCAGTTATATGTATGTATGTATGTATGTATGTTTGTTTGTTTGTAACTCTCCTTTGCATTTTATATTCATTCCCATTTTAATGCTCGGGATCTGTATTTGACAAAATTATCGATATTATTGGTTGATCTATATTCAGATCACTCTGTCAAGATGGTTGTTCTGATTGTTGGAGCCCTTGGTGAAAAAAATAATAAATGGTATTTATTTCACGTGGCGGAGTTTAGCAAAGCGCTATTCTTCCATTCAACCACGTTTGAAAAAAAAAGGAATATTACAAAAAATAAATGGCAATTTCAGGACAATAGTAAAATGAAATACAAATGTTTATGTTTGGATCACTGTTGGCTGAGCAATTCATTTTTAAGTTTACTTTTGAATAGCGATAGTGATGAATTTTTCAAATATTCACTAAATGAATTATACATTGAAGTGGGATTTTGTGTTTTTATCAGTTTGTGAATGAAACAAGCGAAATGCAATTCTCTTCTGTTTTGCATTTTTAACCCATTAAGTTGATTGATGATTGATGTTGATTGATGACATGATCTCTGTAATTTAAGCTGAATATTAGTCTAATGCAGGCGTTCTGTACTTTCTGAATTCTTGCAGAAGTTATGGAATCGATATAATATAAATGAAAGTATTATAGAACTGACCCTTTCTTGATGGAAATCCATTGTAACTTATTCAAAAAAACACTTCAATGTGAGATTTCCACTTGACATTTTACAAAACCGCGACATGTATTTCGCTATACAATGATGATTTTGAAAACTGTTTAATGGAAATCTTACCATAGAAAGGACAACAGAGAAAAATCGTCAAACCAAAAGGTGTAGAAAAGAAATTGAATTAGAAGATGGTTTAGCCAAGAAGTATATGATGACTCTTGCATCTGTTGTGAGTATTCATACTCAGTGTCAACCTAAGATTGGGTCATCTGCAGCGTCTCCAATGGTTTGGCGTAAATTGCCCACAAAGTGCCGGAGTAGGTTAGGAAGCCGGATAGCCAAATATTTGTGAATGCTGTCTGACCTAGCTTTGGGGCAAAAGGAGAAATTTGCCGAATTTATATTATTTGCCAAAATGAGACTAATGTTACCACTTCTGTTGGAGAATTCTGTTGAAAACATTTGTTTTTCTGTTAACCAGCTGTCGCAACCCTTCGAACGACAACCCTCAGAAGTCGAAACTTACCTTTCAACTTGTGATTCCTAACACAGGTTTGACGATAGCAAGTGAAAATTTCATGAAAGAGTTTAATTTTTTTGTATAACGAGTTTTATGTTAGCTATCTTATTTTGCCCCGGTCTTCCCTAACCTTGTTTCACTTGGTATTACATTGCATTGCAAGTTCCTTTCGATCAAGGCACACCAGCATGGATTTTATTCTCTGTCCAACCACGAAAACATATGTTCTCATATGAAAATGAGAAAATGTTGATTGTTCATACCCCATTCTGAAAGTTACTGTTTGAAAAAATGCCCAATTAAAAATACCAATCGACGAGTCATTTTTCACTTGTCGAATTAATTCCAAAAGGTTGATACACAATGCAGAAGTATAATAATAATAATAATAACCGTCTTTATTATTTCCACTTAGTAGATACTTTTGAAATATTTCAATCTGAATATTAATTCAATATAAATGAAAATAAAAGCCGGAGTTCACTTTCTGTTGAGACGGGTCTGTAAAAAAAGTTCTTCCACTACCTTTATAAAATCTCTGTAATGATTTCACATACAGTTAGTGTGTTTCATCTTCAGAATGAAAATTGAGGAGACAAAAAAGAATAAAATAAAGTATATTGAGATTGCTCAAAGAATAAAGAATTACTGGAGACGTACTACTTGATTACAGTTAATTTTGAAGTAAATATTACTTCAGGCGACTTTTGAAATATGAAATATTTTCGTGTTTTTTCTTCTGGGGGATTTAATTATATATTATGGCGATTTGAAATATTAATGATTGTTTGAAGGTTTATTTTTTGAAGGCTGGATGTGTCAAAGTACCTTCGAACCTCACATTCAAATTGTGGATGTCGAAACAAAAAGTATTGTTTCTGTGTAGGTAACACAGGGTTTTATTTGTGACATTTGTATGAAACAGATTTGCCCTATGTAGATGTCTCCTATTGATTCGTAATTTATGTGATATCCTTTGACGTGTACGAATTCCAAAAATTAGTCTTATTCATGAATTCCAAAAATTAGTCTTATTCATGAATTTTGTTTTGATAAAAACTTGTTAAGCAAGGACCAAGAACCAATAATAGCACCAGGGTTTCACAAAGAAAAGCTTTCACATACCGTTTTAAAAATATAATATGCTCGTTGTAATAGACCATTGATATACTTTTCGAATATCAAGTTAGTATATATCATGTCTGCCTCGTTGCGGACTGAATTAGATTTTCAGAGTTTGGTAGAAGAACACTTCTACCATCTGACCTAAAAGATCACTCACCATATAAACTAAAAGGTTTTATCAAGAAACTGGGTTTATTTGGTCAACTGTTAATAGATGCAAGACACAATAAACCCTTGTGGGTTGCGGTGGAGGTACGAATAGGCACACTCACTTTTGACATATCCTAACCTAGTATCTCAGAATACCGAGGGTTTTAGTTTTATTAATCAATACCAGCGGTTCATTGTGGATATTAATGTTCATGTCGTAACACGAGTTACGGTGGTGTTTTGGTTCTAATACAATAATATTGGATTGACTGGCATTTATCTTCAAACAGTGATCTGAGGCAGAGTTAACGAATGCATAATGAGAACAAAAACACTTTATTCGCATGTGAGACCTGAAGTGTATATGGTGAACAATAACGGCCGTAGAATAGATCCCTGAGGTACACCAACAATTGTCAGTGTTCTATCATGAGGATATTTTTTATTCAAATTTATGAAAACCTTCTCTTTACTAGTTGAACAAGTTTTTCTTATGTATGCTTCGAAAAATTATGTAACGTAGATAATTTTAGTAGGAATACTATAATATGTATCCCTCATAAATGATTCGTCATGAGAGTTTGGGCGGAATTCTCAGTGAATCCTTGATTGTAGCTCGCAGCACGGCCATTCATTGTATCAGAGAGCGCGCTTCTATGCGGCAACCGACCGACCGACCCTCATTCAGTGACTCGGTCGGCGCAGCCCCCAGTACGGCAGCAAAGCCCCAGATTGCTGCCGCGCGCTCCTTCCATAATATACAGCATAGAGATCGGCGCGACCCTAGTGGTGGAATACCGGAATTTCTGCACGTGCAACGTTTCTTACGATCGGTCCATAAACATGACCTAAATAAGGAAACGGTATTTGTGCTACAAAGCGACGACACTGCCACATTTGAATACAGGATCGAAGGAGTTCCGTCTATTTTTCCTTACAGCCAGTGGTCATCGAAGGACTTATACGGGATATTTTTCTCAATTTAGCCACCTGTTACTGGGGGCTTCGGGTAATTCAGTACATCTTCATTTCATCTTGAATATTTTGATAGCATTGGTATCAGAAGCATCGCTGAAGTCTGTGGTTCGATGAATATACAGGGCTATCCAATTTCGAATCTGTCCATGGGGATATTATGAACGGTAAGAAATAGAGAGTTTGTTGAACGTCTTTAGAGTACTGCTGAATGATATCAAGATATCAACTTTAGATTACTTTGGTTCCGGAGATATATGAGAAAAACATAAAATTTCGAAATTTAATCTTCTGCTGTATTTTCTTTTTTCGCAGAGATTTGAAAATCTATTTATACTTGGCCACATAAAGTCCCAATGGTTTATCAGTGTTCGTAGAATGTTTATACATGATGCCGATCCTTTTCTAGCTTTTATAGTTTGTAGCAAATATTATTTCTACAAAATCTCATAATAATCAGAAACTGAATTGATTCCTATATTCATGAAAGTTTTGACAATCATCAGGTGAATTATTGATTCTTTTCAAGTTATTAAAAGAAACTATTTCATCACTCAATACCAATTACCCGATATGACAATGACATCACAACTCCAGTGAGATTTTCTCACATAGCGTCATACAACCTTCAGAAGTTGAAGAAAAACTTGAAGTTTTATCTTCCGCTATCTTTTCAACTCTCGGGTGAATTCTCTGTACACTATAATATTCATTATATGTAACGAAGATTACTAACCTCAACCTGTATATGAATTTGTCTTCTCTAATTTTAAGCGTATATGGATTTTCTGGCTGAAATTGCAATTTCTGAAACAAATTATGAAACCAATCCATTTCCTTGGAAATATTGCATCTACATGTTCCCTTTATGAGCAGGAGCGCCGACCTGTTGAAAATTTTATATTTTATGGCGGATATTCAGTGACAATTCATCTAAGTAGCCATCGAATTCAGTGAATTGAAAATGAAGATATTCAAATGATAATTGTAAAAGAAAGGGCCAAGGATGTTTGTTCCCACGATTCCCAACATAACATTCATTCCGAACCTTTCTTGGAAATTAGTTTTTCTATGTAAATGTTCATTCGTATTATTCCATCTATAATGGATATTTCTGTTAAACCAATTATTTTTGGTGAATTTTGATTCGTCCGTTCATATTATTTTTTTACAAATATTTCCAACCTCCCTATTTCTACGTCTTAACCACTTCGCAAAGCGTACTCTCCTTCCGTAATCCTTTGAGAAACTTTGCGTATCCTCTAGCATTTATATTTGTTCTTTTTCAAAATAGTTCTGGTGGATATTACAGAAATCCCCATTTCGTGGGCAATTTCTCGTAAAGAAGAATCTTGATTAGCATATTTTTTGTAACTGGCCAATCCTAAATCGAAAAGAAAAGATCTTTTCACTGTGTTAATTTTTATGTGGTAATATTTGCTTACCCATAACATTTATTTGATTCCTCACAGTGCCAGTAACCACACATTTTCTGGTTTTCTTTCAGTCAAATGAACCATAATCCCTCAAATTTCTTTCTAATAGTCTGTACATTTGGATGTTCAAAATACGACGATTCGTTTATAGGTAAACAAACATATTCTTTGCCAAAAGAGGATTTTTATATGATTTTGCATAAATAAATAGCATATCAGTCCTTTCATCATTTGAATACATCTTTGATATGGTCATAAACGTCTGACAGTTACAACGCATTCATCTTTTTCTGCCATAGAAACTAAGCAAAGCCCTTCGCTTTTAAGATGGTAAATGAATTGAGATCCTAATTGATTATACCAAATTATACAACATGTAAGAAAGATCACGGCAATACAAAAATTTCCAATTTACGAAAGAAGTAACGACTTTAAATTACGGTGCTGTAATTTAAAGTTGTTGTCACTAATGATAGTAGTTATTCGAATGAAACGCAATAAAAATATCGAATGTGATTTACCCTTGGATTGCGAATTTATTGCTGTATCAATATCTGTAATAAAAAATACAGGTCCGTGTTTAAAAAATAAGTTGATGGTAGGTGGCCATGTTGACACGAAACGGTTTATCGAATATTTAATATTACATCGTCATATTACACTTAGAATACAATAATATTTTCCAATAATAATAATATCCTTCTTCGAGAAGGGCGAGTGTCCTCATAAATTTTCTTGTGTATTGTTCCCGATGGCAGTTAAGTTACCTTTTTTCCCATTTAAATGATGGAAGAAACTGCCTTGTATAGTAAATAATACTCGGTTGGTAAAAATCATATCAAAATTATAAAAGAGGGCAATTATTTTGAGCTCGAGGATCAGATATCATCTGACATCTCTTGATTTTACAAGCTCATTGATGTCAGGTATCATATTAGTTGTAATTATTTTAAGAAATGGTTGGATATGTTCATTCGTAAGTCTTGTGCGATGTTTGTACTTATTTATTTTCATGATGAAGAACATCTGCTCACATAAATAGGTACTACCACAAATGTATAGAATGCGTGCTGCATGCTTTTTTAATTTCTGGTAGTTATCCATATGAAATTGAACTGGTGCCTGTGAAACTTCAAAATTGAATGGATTGTTGAAAATTGGGAATTCCATTTCATTAATTTTTTGCAAAAATTCAAAACGATTGTTGAATTCCGTGATCAGATTTTGCAGAAGTTGAAAATATTGATAAATTTTTTTGGTTCACTGTGCCAAACGATATTGAATGAGGGAAATGATGCAAAGTTTGATTATTTTACCTGTTTTCCCACATCTTCAACTCTGTTTCATGAACTGAATAGGGACCTAACTAACAATCTCTCACTTGTAGTGATACGGCCCTCGTGACACGACTGCTCTATAAGCTTCAAATTAGGAAAGATGAATGTATTCATAGGATGAAAGTAACGTCACCCATTTATCGTATACTACACAAATATTGAATACCGTGTTTCATGAAGTGGGTATAGGAAAAAAATTTTATTGTAACTTTACTATTTTCTCGATTTTTTGGGGGTTATACGATAAAAAACATCTTTTTGGGAAATTAGTTGAGGTATCATATATTTCATATATTTGAAGCTTTATTTATAACAATGTTTCCGGGTTTATTAGCCGTGATCTACAGATTTTTATAAATGACGTAATTAAAGTCACATTCTGGCAACTAATTCAAAGTTCCAGTCCCAAAAATAGGAGAGATTTTCATTATTTCTGTCAAAAAAGGAAATACAGTCAAAACTTTAATTTGAAAATTTCTGAATTTATACGTATATCTAAGGAACCGAAAGAGCTATGATAAATTATTCAGTATCATTCAATGGTAGTCGAAAATTCAACCTATTCTCTTACTTTTACCATTTTCGAGATCCACATGGATATACCTGAATTTGTATACATTTAACTAAATTGTATTAATTTTTGTTATTTTTGAATTAACTCGAATTCATTCGTTTATAGTTACCATGATTTTACGAATAATTTGATATAACGCTCTTTTTTTCGTGAAATAACTTAGCCTCGAATAGCTAGTTTTCTAGCTCATTTGGCTATCGAAAATAATATACTAATGAACACAACATGGGCAGAGTACTCTTCAAAGGCATGTAATAAGTGGAGTTTTCAAATGAATTTTTTAAATCTTACCTAACTCTAAAATAACCGGATATGGACATGGTATTTCTCAGAAAACTAAATTATCTGAATATGTGTGATCAACTTAACCCTTTGCTTGCCCATCGTATTTTCTATTATGCATGGTACCCATATATCATAGGGGATAGTTTTAATTCCTGCTTATTTTTTCTTGAAATGGATATGAAAGTTTTTATACAAAATAGGCTTTTATTAATGACTTACATTTTCATGTATGCAATGTGCTTACTTTTTGATAAAACATAATAGTGATTCCTTTTACGCCATATTTTTGGTATATCAAGCTCCCGTGACATTTTCAACAATAATACTAGTACTTTTCGTTCGTTATTGTCTTAGGCTTATTAAACAAATATTTTTAACTTTTTATTTCGATGATCTTTAAAAGCATGTTTTTTACTTTCTTAAACTATATTTATTATTTATGTGGACTTTCAAAAAAATGCACACTTTGTTCAAGAAGGCTTTGAACAAAGCGGCAATAAAACTTAAAGATATTGTTTAGTAGTAGCTATCAAATGTTGAGAAAGTTTTTCACAGCAAAAACAATAATGATAATAATGATGATGAAGAACAAACAATGAAATATATAGAGAAGGTGTTGAAAATGTCTACCCGATTCTCCTACACACAGGCGACACCTTTTCTGAACGTTTTTTGCCGAATAAATAATGAATTCCTGAATGACATGTAGATATTCCTGTTTCCAATAGTCAGATGGAAACGAATATTAAGAGGGAATTAGGAGACTGGAGAATTTATAATCAAAGAAACCCGTTACACGTCTCGACGATTTCATATTTTCCTTTGCTGATGTGAACGCTATCTTCTCCCGCTATTATGAAAAGGCGGTACGAAACAGTCTGCTGAACATTTACAAAAATGATTTGCGGTATATAACTTTATTCATATTTTCAGCCACTCTGAAAGTTAGAATTCCGACGTTGTTGACAATATTTTTAATTACTAATGATAAAAATTATATTTGTTGAAGAAATTATTTCAACGAAAATAGTTAGAAAATAGTTAGAAAATAAAATTGAATAATGTAATAATAATAACTCCATTTTGGACTTTTTGACTATAGAAACATATAAAATAATAATAATAATAGGTACTGATAAATGTTTTTATTGAGATCAATATCTCTCCTTGAAGATAATTAAGTTCAATAAAATACACGTAGGCAAAGTTGAAAAATTATCAGATCACCTGATTTTTCTTCCACTTAATCTGTATAAAGATTATTTCATTCTCCAGTTTCACTATTTCGACAATACTATCTCACAACACTTGGAATTCAAAGAATGAAAACATATTGTTAAGTTGAATTTTCAGTTTGCTTCTAAGTAATATTTTGAAGTCCAGGAAATTGCATCATAAATAGAAGAAATCTAATAGCTCAATGATCTCTTGAATTATTCAGTACGAATAACAATGTTAATAACAAACGTGTAATTAACATTGCGTACATCTGCTCGAAAACTTATTTTTCCAGAGGTATGATGCAGTTTTCTTCCTTATATATTCAACCAATTTGTATTTCTCAACTCATGGGAAATAGATTAGCGTCGGATTTTTTCCTGATATTTCATTGTAAAGTTCGAGCCATATGAATTGTCTACATAACTAAACTTTTCGAAGCAGAGTATGCCTATCAATCAACATCTATATTTTGAAGTAATTCAGTGATGTGTTTTTGAATTCTCAACTCAACATCTATAGTCACTCCAAGATATTTTACATCATTTAATACGTGGCCAAAGATATCACAAAAAATTTCTACTTCTTCACGGAAAAAAGTATAATATATCACTTCTTTGACGACTTCTTTATTTTGTGGAAATTCATGTTCACAGAGGATACACTATAAAAACACACTTTTGTCTATTTTCCACGATATTGTTTTATATTTGTTGACTACTTTCGGTCATTACACCTCAGTGTAACATATCAGTGAACACTAATATAAGTGAATACTACATTTTTTGATCTTCATTGTAGAATAATTGAATTGAATTGATAGCTGTGGCACTCCAGTTGATAAAATCTCTTTCGTTGCACGTCTACTCTCTATACAGACTCTATGAGTTCTACCTATTGAATATATTTCTCAAGAAAATTTGTGGGAATCTTTCAAAGAAAGGAAAGAAGTAATCAATTAAAAAAAAGTAACTTCATACATAGATGTATAGATCATACAAAAATTAAGTTTTAGGCACAAACTGGAAGAAAAATCCTTCCTGTTCGAAACAAATACTTCTATATGAACATTAAATTATACAGAAAACACTTTTCTCCGCTCAGTTTGTATTCCAAACATTCGTTATGGAATTAAATCCGATATCATTCACAGGATTTCTACAAAATATACTAAATGAAAGATAAACATTTCACTAAGATCAGATTAAGGGGGTCTAGTCCATGGCCTGATTCACAGCGACCTTTTCAGATCTATTGTGATGCTCCTTGGTTCTTAAAGCTCATTGTCTAGCTTGGTCTCTTTGATGAGACTACATAGTCTCGACACTGACCTCTTCATATAGCTGGCAGCCTCTGGTTTCTCTTCCTCACATATTGCGTTATTTTGACCCACGATTGTTTTATCGTGAGTGTGAATGCTAAATGCACACTTACAATAACTCTTGTGAAAAGATAGAATAAGAAAAATAACTAATTAGATGTACTGTAGACAAGACGAGATTTAATTTCTACTGTACTGTTACAAGGTTTGAATCGTAATGAATGAATTTTACACAAATGCAAAGTTTCACATCGATAGTTAGAGGAGGGGTCAGATTGGTCATTGCAGGGATAAACAAAGGTTTGGATTAATATAGGTAGATCATAATAGAGGGTAATTCCTAAGATAGGGAATACAAGGAATAATTAAGGAATTAAAAATGTACGGGTTGCTTGAGAAAAGATAGTTGGGAATATTGAGTTTTCTGAGCATAAGTGGAATAGAAAGACCCGTACATTTGAAGTCCAACTGGAAAACCCCGATTATGAATAATGTAAAATTAAATAACTCGAACAAGATTAGTTAACAATACATAAAATCAAAATAATGCCATAAAAGAATGTGTTTTGTTGTACAAATTTTAGAGCTGGCAACTCTAGGCTAAATACTAAAAAAATAAGATTCACTTGAAAAACATGATAATTTTGATAGCAAGATTTTGAGACTGAACATGCAGTGCGGTTTCTTTCTTTTTGACAGAACCTGCATTTCACTTACATGGCCAAAAACAATCTTTCCCAAAAATTAGTCAGTCCTAAAAAGATAACCTTTCAAATTAAACAAGATCCCTTTTGGCTGGAATTTAATCAAATAGGTGAATGAATGTCATTACGATGTCATCGATGACATAAGTAGATCAAACTTATTCCGTAATACAAAAATTGTAATTTATGAATGAATTTTGTCTTACGGTGAAATTTTGATGTCCAGCAGTGTGCACGACAGTTTTCCATGTAAGTGGAATGTTTACCTTCCATTCAGTATACGAGTATTGTGTAGAACTCCTGTGAATGATATCTGATTCAATTCCATAACGAATGTTTGGAATACACACCGAAAAGAGAAATGTGTTTTTCGTATGATTCAGTGTTCATACTAATTCAATTAAATTAAATTTTTTCAACTCAATTCTAAAGTACAACTATACATATAAAATAATTCATATTATATAATTCATTCTGAATGAGTACATGATACGTAGGCATACAAATGCCGGTATTGTGCTTATTCACTCATTCATGAACAAAATTTGAAGTGTACAAATAAATATTAATTTGACATTTAGTGATTAGTTTACATTAGTAGAACATTGATAAATACATGAAAACATAGAAAACAGAAAAATGAGTTGTTGGGGAAAAAAGCAATGGTTTTTCGAGGCAGTGTTGACAGCTGTATTGATGTCTTCTTCAAAAAATATTAATTATTTCTGGATTTTCGATAAGATATTGTTTTACGACGGTTTTGAATTTATTTATATCATTGATAATCTTCAGGATTGCTGGAAGCATGTTGAATAGTTTTGGATGGACCAAAGAAAAAGACGAATATCTGCGTATGGCTTTTTCTGTAAATTGGTATTTGGATAATCGAGTGTTCTGAGAATCTTGTGGGCCTTGGATATATTAGTTCTACATCTGTTAATGTTTGAAAAAATCCATATTAAACACTGGTAACTGTACAGACATCTTACATTCAATAAGCTCTATGATTTTGATTATCTACCTTATCAATAGGAAAAACGTCTCGAATGGCCTTTGCGTAGACTTTCTTGTCAAGTATTTTCTTTATTAATTCGACTTCAAACCCATTGTTAGGTTTACATAGATACAATTCGATATTGCTTGGCTGCTTATATTGCTTATATATGGTCGGTCGGTAGCCAGGTGGTTCGTCGTGGGTGCTTTGTTCACTCACTCGAATTGACTGCCGTGTTGGTCGCTGGTTCAAGCTCTAATCTGAACGATCTATTTTCACTTGCTATTGTCCAACCCTTGTTAGGAATGACACGATAAAAGATAAGCCCTTTTTAATACTTAGCTCGCAAAAGTTCCGAATTCTGAGGGTTGTCGTTTGTAGAAAAAACAGATTTTAAACAGACAGATTTGTTTGAATACTCGAATTCAGTGAGAAAGTCATGAATTTGGATTTTTTGACATTCAAACTAAGTAAAATATAATTCAACCACATCTGTACTTTCTGCAGTTCTATTTCTACAGTATGTAAAACATCATGCCATGGTTCAAATATTAAGGCTGTGTCATCAGCATACCCCTTAAAATCTCTGATCTGTGTAATACTGTTTATGTAAGCAACGAACAGAATTGCTCCCAAAACTGTTACCCGAGCCACACCAACAGATATATTCAAGTGCTTACTGATTTCATTACCGATTTTTACTCTATGTGTCCGCTGTAATAAATAAATTTGCATCAACTGTAAAGCGTTTTCCCGTATGCCATATCCAAAGTGTTTTCTCAGTTGTATGTCATGTGACACAGTGTCGAATGCTTTTGTAAGGTCAATGAAAACCGTTAGGCATTTCGACGACGTTTCCAAGACTTCCACTGTTTGTT
>WOGN01001350.1:0-19629 GCA_015342105.1 Leptinotarsa texana
AAATACATACCCAACATTCCCAAAAGTTGAATGTCTGGGCCGGAATATTGGGCAATGATATTATAGGTTCATTTTTCATTGATGGAAATTTAACCGGTGATACTTATTTACAACAACTTGAAGAGGCAATACAACCTAGTAAAGTTGAAATAATTGAATAGAATCCAAGATGTCAAGATGAATTTATTCATTTTCAACAAGACGGTGCACCACCCTATTATGCCCTGCAGGTTCGAAGTTTTTTTAATAATCATTTTGAAGAACAATGGATTGGCAGAAGAGGTCCAATTGAATGGCCAGCACGAACACCAGATTTAACACCACTGGACTACTTTTGTGGGGATATTTAAAGTCTAAAGTTTATGCTACATAGCCAACCAATTTGGATGAATTACGTCGTAGAATTATTGATGAATGCTGAGCTATAACTCCTGAGATGTTGAATAATGTGATAGCAAAATTCGAACAGAATCTTTATTGTTGCACGGAGCAAAATGGCGCACATTTTGAACATTTACTCTAAATTTCCTATGTGAGTTACCCTTATTAGGTGTTACATTTTTTATGTGTGCTTTAAAAATAATTATTGGGATTTATTAACCCTAAAACAGTTTTTTAAACTTTTCTGTGTCATCAGCGTAAGATTCACTTTTTCATCAGAAGCATAAAATATCCACGTCAAAAGGCAACCTTCATAAGGAGGTGCCACTCAATTTACCAAAAATGTAAGTGTGGTAACCAACCTCATCCCCCGAAAAAAACTCCTCATAATAAATAAATAATTCTTATTTTTTACGATATCAAATGGATACGTATTAGCAGGTTGTCATAAAAAGCAAAAATTATTTTTTTTATGAAAGTTCTGAACGTAAATTTTAAAAAGAGTTGAACTCAATAAAAATACCTTTAAATCTTCAAATTATCTCGAAAAGTTATCGTTAAAAAATTTTCTTTTTCAACAGAGATGTAAAGGTATTCGAAAGACCAAGTTGCCACACGACCTACTTTCCCTATCTAAATAAGGGTCGTCGGACGCACCCCTCCGAGGGGTGCGTACTACAAAAAATCTGATTAGTCTGAGAGGTGTCCCCCTTTAATTAGAAATCGACGTATCCGAGCTTTTTTTAAAATTCTTACTTTTTATATTCAAAACCGGCTGTGTTAAGTTTTTGTTGTTACACACTGTACATAGAATCTTACACATCACTCAGACAGAACCTCACATAATGTCGATACAGGCCCGGATCTAGGGATAGGCATGGGCCGCGGCTTGCCCCCTTATGGGGCTATGCTCCATTATTATTCGCGAGGTGCGTAGGCATAGTTCAAAAGAGGCGCCTGCTCGCCCGTAGAAATCGCGGCAGCACGCATCTGATTAGCATGCGTGCGAAAGTTATTAAGCTAGATTTGAAAAATCCCTTGTCGATCTCTCTCAACGACGATGTTTTGTTTCAAACATGTGTGTTTTCTGTTTGTGTTTACTATTTAGTACTTGTCGATCATATTAGATATTGGACAATGTCGTGGCCAATTTTATGAAAATGGGTCCAATGTGGCCGGCATCTAGAAAGCAGTACAAGCCAGGATCGCAGAATGGAAAAAACTGGCCAAGTTCGTACCGTGCTTAGCTCACTCTTTAAATCTTGTAGGTGTTCATTCTGCCTCATCATACAAAGAAGCTATTAACCTATTTGAACTGATTCAAAGAGTATATTCCTTTTTTGTTGGCTCCACTACTAGGTGGGACATTATGAAAAAATATGTTGAAACAAATTCAACAGTATCTTAGTCAGACGAGATGGTCAGCGAAACATATTGCTGTGAAAGCCCTATGAAATAATTTGCCGGAAGTAGCGGAAACCTCAGAAGAAGTTATGAAAACTTCCCATGCTCCAGAAGCTAAGTACGAGGCAGGTCACTTCTTAGCTGCTATAAAGAATTTAAAATGTATTCTCAATTTGACTATTTGAGCATATATCTTCGCGATCTCAATCGAGTGGATATAGAAATTAAGAAAGAAGATATTATTCTTGCCCTTTTTGTCGTACTAATGGACGATCTACCAAAACTGCAAAAAAATAGTACAAAATCCATTGGAATATTAGATAAGAGGCTGGAGAAGATGCTGAAAAAAACTTGCGTTGCGCCTATTTTGCAAAACAAATTTAAGTCCGAAACGTAAAAAACATTTCGATGAGTTGTGTGAAAATGAATTACAAACACTCCAACCTGTACAACAGTACTCCAACAATTCTGAGTACTGAATAATTCAATATCTTCTGGTACTTCATGAGAGATTTATAATATCTACAGGTATGATAAGGTTTCAAATGAATAGAACCCCTTTTCTTACGTATCAAACAATTTTTCTTCTACCCACAAGCGTTCAATATTCTTCCAGATAAACCTCATGCAGTTTCTACTAGATATTCTATCTAATACATTATTATCATTTTTAAGCTTATATCTTTATATATTTGGTCTATATATTATCTTTTCATCTTCACATATTATTATGTATACACTACCTACTACGTGCTGTATGCAGAGCTATTGCAGTATGAGATTCAAAATATATATCTCTCTTCGAGAAACATTATCTGAAAAAGATTTTATATCAAGTCTTTTCCATTCTCTCGACAAATCATATGGAATAGCCGACTCTACTTATAGATAAAGCATAACAATATACTTTTCTTAAATGATTCCCAAAGTTTTTGAAGAATTCGATTGTGTTTTTAACTAATCGTGAATAGTTCTCATCACAGAATAATACCTTTTTCAGTCTCTCTAACTTGCATGAGGACTGATTTCGATATATCAAATAAACCTTGATTACTAACTCACCTCTGGTGAAATTGGTCTTCAACTGTTCAATTACTTTCTGATAGTTTGGAAAACGTCCAACAACTCAATTAGCTGGCGAACCTTTCTCCATCGACTGCAATAGGTATTGAAACTTTTCGTCAGAATCAATATTATTGTTTCTATGAAATGTCTTCTGGTACAGTTAAGAATCTCTGTGTTTACGTTTGTACCCCTTGTTAACTGACCTGGATTCATATTGGGGCATAGCTTCAGTAGATGACTGAACTAAATGAAATATCTTCTAAACTTGCGTACCTCATTTTGTTTGGTTGCAAAAATATCTTTATCAGCATTTTTTCAAATAATACATTTTCGGCGTTTCTCAACCTCGAACTTGAATGTTCAAATTCATGCAATAGTGCGGCTGCGGTATCATCAATTTTGCCATATAACAATTTATCTATCTTTCTTTCGATTAACAAAGTAATGACAACAAGTCTTCCTTCCAGCTATAAGCGGCAGAAAATTCGCCGGAAATCCATCTCAAGCCGGTAGCATTATTCTTAAAGCAACGTCACATCTGGAACGGCCGCTGGCGTAAGTCGAGTTAGGCGTGGTCTTACTCACGCCATAATTGATTTATGGCTACCAGCGGTGGCCGTCGTTATTTTCTTTAAGATATGATTTACAACAATAAACAAAAATTAAAGTGGTTGTCATCGATGTTTGTTAAGTTACAGAAAATATACAGGGCCATAAATAACACAATTTTTTTTCTTTAAACAGAAACCTACAATCTTGTACCTAGACCATCGAGGTAAGAGAATAATCATCATGATTTTTTTTCACGGAAATGTGGATCGAATGAAATGTGACGAAAAATTGATTAAATTAAATTTGGGGACTTTTTTTTTTCGAATTGCGCAAACTTTACCAGCCCTCATTCAGTTGGAAACTAGATCTCAAACATAAAGAATTCATGACAGCGCTGTTTCGACTCACCACAGATCTCATCAATGGTTCCAGGCAAGATCACAAGTACGTTGCTGGACTAAACTGTCCGTAGATGGAAAGCCTGGGTGAGTGAGGTCAATAAGAGCTTCGCCATCTATGGGATAACAGAAAACTCAGTCCTTGAGTATCAAAGATAAACGAGGCTCCCCAAGGAGGTCAGTTGCATAACCAAGTTTCGACATCGACCGCTGCGACCAGATTTGTCATCTGTCTTTCAGTGCAACGTTCACTACAAGACAACTAATTGAAAACGACAGCCCAAACAAAACGCATTCTTGATTATTAAAGAAATGTGCGAAGGAAATGGCATCTCTCGAAAACTGAAATAAACCATTAACACAGATGATCTGAATTAATTTGATTAACACTGTAGAAAAGAAAAGTAGGTATATATAGTAATATTGGAGGTCTTGTCAGTGACAAATATGAAAGTCACAGAATCTCTTTACTCATTTCCTGTTCCCTCCTCCTTCCTCCCATTGTCACTTTAAATTTTTCAATATCACCGACATACTATGTGAAATAAAAAAGCCACATAATGTGAGATGAAAATGGAAAAGAATGCTTTGGCTTTCCACTCTCTGTCATTGTAAACAAACAATTGAGAACTCTCTTTGGAAGTTCCCCACATTCGTATGACTTCTGGCTTGTAGAAAGCCAAAAACTTATTTTCAAAAACTAATCTCTCCTAAAAATATATTTGATTACAGCTTGATTTTAACTTTACTCCTTCATATCTGGGTTATAGTTTCAACTAACTCATCAATTTCGAAATCACCGAACTAGTTCATTTTCAATATGCTAATTAACTTGATATTACTGTGACTGATCCCTTTCGATGTAATTCATTAGCTATAAGACTTTATCAAATAGCGATGAGTATTTGTTAAATACATGGACTGCTTTGCGTAAAATTCAATACGGAATTACTAGTTTTTAAAAGACATTGTAAGAACTATTTCGAAATATGAATAGTCTATGAGTATTAAATAAAGCTTGCAGAACAATTTGCTCTCCCCAAAACCTCTAAAGGAGTGAATGAAATTGAAGGAATGTACTTGAGAGAAGTTGGTAGAATAGATTCTGTAGTTGTTTTGTTTGCTAATGAACATTTATTTTATATCAAAATAGTTTAGGAATCGATATAATTCACCAAGCCAACTTTATCGTTAACCTGATGAAAATGCTCTTATAGAAAATATTTCGTTGATTGATGTGATTTTCTTGAATTTTCATTCAGGGATTGTGTAAGAAACCATGTATAGTGTTGTTTCTGGTGGCTTGAAAAACCTAGAGAAATTGTGAAAATGGTTGGACCAATTTCTTACTGTTTATAAGTAATTTCACTAAATAACTGTAAATAATTGATGAAGTATATGAAATATGTCCCACATATCATAAATTTAGAATAAATAATATAAGATCTTGTATTATATTCGTTTGATGTCCTCTCATATTTTTAATTGTATGTTTTATCGAATAAAATTTTTGTGGTTTTTGTTTTTGTTTTCTAATAAATCCAACATTCACCTTGTCAATTGTTAAACATAGTTCTCACTCACATCAAATAAATAAACGAGTAAGGTACATATTTTCAACCAAAAACTTTTCAGAATGATTTGGGTGTCGCCCGAATGAGTGGTTCACTTATGTCATTATTCATTATTTCTCCACAATTCACAGTTACAACTGTGAATTCACATACAGTGTCATCCCCAAAGTATGGACCATATGGGAAACTTATTTATTAAGAGTTTTCCAACAAAACGTTATTCTTGATAAAAGTTTGTGCATCCCCTAAAACAAAATACAGTAAAACACACGTAATATACGTGGAGCCTTCAAAAATATAATATTGAGAGATATTGATATTGAGAGTAAAGTAAAGAGGGTAAAGAAAAGTTGTTCAGCATCAAAAAATACATCTGGATTTGAAGTCATGGCTATCCAAGAGATGGATGACCATAGTAAATTTTTTTGAAAGTTATTTTTATTTTTTGTTAACACCGAAAATTACTCAAAATTTTATTGTATTGTAACAGTAACTTGATATTCAATAATATCAAATCATAAAACATCAAAATAAAATAGGTATTTCGAAACAAACTCATTGATTTTCTAGAGATTTTCTTGTCCAAAATAATTATCCAAAATAATCTTCAGTTTGTTCCAAAACACACATTTTATTTTGTTGTTTTGTGATTTGATATTATCAATACTGTATAATTTTGAGTAATTTTCGGTGTTAACAAAAAATAACTTCACACCAAAAACTTTGAAAATTATTTTACCCTTCAAAAAATTTTCTGTGGTTAACACCATTGCTGTTTAATTTGTAATATTGCAGGCTTTCAAAATGAACAATCGTATACAGGATACTCACTATTTATCGTTTTAGGACTTTTTTTTCGTAGTCCCCATTTAAAAAAATGGTAAAAATATAAAACTTTATTAGATGGCCATGACTTCAAATATAGATCTAATTTTCAATGCTGAACAACTTTTCTAAATAACATTTTCCAAGATTTTTAAAAATAAATAAGAGTACTTTACTCTTGTCCAAAATCAAATATTCGAAGGCTCCTGGTATATTACATGTGATCTACTGTATTTTGTTGGTGCATGTTTAGTTTTAGGGGATGCACAAACTTTTATCAAGAATACCTTTCTGTCGAAAAACCCTTAATAAATAAAATTCCCATATGATGCATACTTTGGGGATGACACTGTATATGAGAGTAAATTCACAGTAACAACTGAATTTCACAAATTCACAGTTAAAACTATTAATGCGCATGTATAACTGTAAATTGTGACAATCGTCTGTGGACAGCAAGTTTCACGCATTGAAACTTTGCACTCAGCACAATAGATATTAGCACAACACATTTATTGCAAATTTATTCAATATATAATTAGAAATGAACCACAAAATCAAGGCCGTGCCCAGATTTTTGTTTCGGGGGCGAAATAAAAAATACCTTATTCAAATTTAATTAATTACCATTACATTTTCACGGGAAAAGCCCTCCACTGAAATAACTGTACTAACATATTCGTTTTTGAAACTCAAAACCTCAAATTTCCAGATCAGTGAATTCATAATACAAAATCAAACCTTCTGGACTTTTTATGGGTAAATGCTGTTATGACATCATCAGTTGTGATGATGACATTTCTGTGAATTGCCATTAGGGCCAACCCGGTTAGCCTCTCTTGCACACAAGAATTTCTCAGGTAGGTTTTTAGGTCCCTAAGTGTGGAAAATCACCTTTCCGGGGTGCACATGGTTACTTGTAGAATCGACAAGATGTCGACAACCTCAATGGCACGAGAAAACCGGTCCGAAAGGCTTTTGTCCTGCCACAACAATGTCCATATTGCAAATTCGCCTTGTGCCTCATCTAGTTCCACCAGGTCCTTGTACGTCACTAGGTCCTCTCTTGGGAATGGCGTTTCCTTCTCGAAAAACACAAAGAGGTGACTGCTGGACTTTGCATACTGTTAATGTTACTGCAAATACCTTTGCCAAAAAACAGAGTGATACCACGAATTCGCTGGCAAGAGCAGATCTCAGAAAAGAAGAAGCTTTGGTTGAGGTCTCCACATCTGGGTCTGTGCTGAATTGTTCTAAAGTCTCAATGATAGATTTGAAAATTTGTTTAAATTTTACCAAGCCTTTGTGATTTTCCAGTCACCGCGTTTCACACATTGGTGTTAATTTCTGTCATGTTGCATTAGTTGGCCCTAATACGTGCCTGAAAAAATCTTGTTGACATTGGAGATGCCCTTCTTATAGAAGGTACACTACATGAATGGCAAAGGGCCAAGTTTAAAGAATGAGAGATGCAATGGACAAACAGAGCTCGAGGATATGATTTCCGTATTATTGCTAAAACGCCATTAAAAGCACCTTTCATCAGAACTGCATCATCGTAGCACTGTCCCAACATATTTTTACCAGTCTATGTCAATAAACAGGTTATGATTCAACTAATGCAACTAGATCTTGCAGGTATTGTAAATTTACTAATTGTATGAGTAACATATTTTGTGCTGAGTTCGAAGTGTACATGCGAGAAGAATATCTACTGACGCTTGTCCTAACTGAATTTAACAATTTATAATTCCGTGTTAGGAATCAAACGTTAAAAGATAAGACCTCGTTAGTCCTTAGCTCACACAAGTTTCGACTTCTGAGGGTTGTCGTTCGTAAGGGTACGATAGCTATAAAAATAACGATAATAATAATAATGATAATACTAATAATAATGCAGCTCGTAGATGGAAGTATCCTACACCATCTGGATGCCGGAGAAACGTGTACTTACCTCAGGGTGGAACAACGCCACACACAAGAGGTAACAGCAGTGAAAAACTGTCTCCGTGGCAAGTATCAGCACAAACTTCGACAGATCTGGTCATCGGAACTGTTGGGAAAGAAAAAAGTTGCTGCAACAAATATGCTTGCCGTTCCAATCTTACTCTACTTGTTTGGAGTAGTAAAGTGTGAGCTGTATCAACTCGACGTGAAAACCCGAAAAATGATGCATCTCTATAGGAGTTTGCATCCCAAATCGTCCGTTCCACGGTTGTACTTTCCCCGACAACAGGGAGGCCGTGGACTTTTGAGTTTGGAGTGTCTATATGACAGAATGGTACTGGATACAGCCTATAAAGCAGAGATCACCTTACTTCTGCGGAAACACAAGGATAACCCAATGTATGGGGTCTTCTTCAATAACATTAGAGACCTTGGATTATCAAAGCGCCTGAACTTCGCTTTTCTCAGGTCGAGTGGGTATAGAAGTTCCTGATACAAGGTACAGGGCCTGCCGCGAAGCGTCTGAGACCCTAATGCGCTTGCTGTCAGCATTTCCAGCCTATGCGAAATGCCTAATTTATTGGAACTATTCATTCCCCACCCTCAGTCTCATTCAAGTTAATAAGCCTGATGTATTCCTTCTCGACTACCAGAGCCAAACATGGAGTTTTCACCTCCTGACGAGACGAATATCGTCCAAAATGAGGAGATATGCATTGTAATATGCTTCTGCATAACTATAATATCACTTTTGATGCGGAACATAAATTAGATACATGAGTTTGAGTTATGTATAATTTGCATAATTTTGTGTCAATAAGGGTTTTTGACTTTTACTTCTCCATCTTTATACAAAAAAAGAGGAAAAAACTTCCAAGGTAAGAAAGAAAACGAATAATTTCCCATTTTTTTCTGTATAAAAATGGAGAAGTGAACAATACACATTTTTTCCCAATTATTGAGAACTTTTTCAATGTGAGTACTATGGAACTTCCATTATATTTCTATAAAATTTCGATTCTTTTTAATCCAATCTGAGAAACAGAAGTTATAAGAAGGAAGGTTGAACGAACTGATAGATAGGTTATTTTCTATTCTGAAAACATATTGGAAGAAAATAAAAAGTGGATTTGTATATAGTTGCAAAAAACCCCATTTTTACAATTTTTTCTTTCAATTTCAGAATTGAAAAAATTGGGAAACAATTCTGTTTGATAAGGCAATAAACTATATTTTCTTATAGTATATTGAGAAAAAAACACGTCTCGACTCATATATAAGAAAATTCTAGGAAGAATCCAAAAAGAAATGATTTGAAAATTATAGTAGGAATCTGTATATTCCGTAAAAACTCTGGTGGTTTAATAATTAGCCTGATGAATTCGATTATTAGGAAGTTTTTCTAGAATTTAATTGCGAGTCAAAATCAATTTTTGAATATTTTTGTTGAGACTTCATAACTCAATATATTTTTTCGAAAATATATACCCCTGAACAGAATAATACTTATGTTGTGTCTGAAATCATTTTCATTTATCTGCACTACCTAAATTGGTACTTGCTGTTTCATTTTAGCTACATTATTTTCACATACAATTCTGCACATCATCAGACAACATTAACCAGGTGTTATTTGAAGACAATAACAGAATCAATCTAACAAAACTAGTTTTATTCTACTGCGGAATGATAGTGAAAGGGGAACACAATGTGGGTCTAGTGTAGGATGCTCCAGTGAAGAAAAAAGGGCTGCAATAGAAACCTTTGGTGACCTTTGGAAGGGAACATCCTGAATTAACTGCAATCATGGGAAAATTGCACAGGTGTTCGAATGAATCTGGGTTAGGACTAGTTCGTTTGAGAGCAAAGTGAAATAAAAATATTTGTCGTTAAGAATAAATATTTTCTTTTTCACTGCCGTCCTTTAATGTATTCACGTAGGGAGAGTGATAACAAATTTAAATATGCAGCTTGGTACTGACCAATACTAGGAACGAATGGAATAATTGAAAAGAGAAATTATTTGTTGATAACTTTTTTGTGACAAACAGACATTTTCTAAAGTGACTAAATATAAATTATTTTTATGAAAATGGTTCCATCGTCTCAAATAAAAATTCGTTCGGTCTTCAAATACATGTTGATACCTATAAATCGATTTTGGATATATTTCCACACAGATTCTTCAAATGTTTATTCCCTTTTCATGTTAATAATGCTTTTCTATTATCAAATTTCTATGACGTGTAATTATTTAAGAATGATAAAAATTTTTGAAATTGACTACTGTATTTTTTCTTAAATTTTCACAGATTTCCATTCATACATTTCAGAGGCGGATTCATCTTGCCTCTCTGGACAAATATGTGGTTCACCTTCAATCACAACTAACCATTGAATAATTGCTATTTTGAATGTAACTGAACTGATTTTCATTTTGTCTCTCTGTATTTCAAGTTCCATTCAACAATTCCATTGCCCCTTTGAATCTGCGTCTAATACATTGCATTCAATCATTATAGTAGACATATCAAGTAGGTCGACATAATGTTCCAGATCTAAAGGTGGTTTTGGCATTAAACATTTCTCCAGCTCGCACTTGTATTATTTTTAGAGGTGGAAAGAATGAAATTGGACGCTGTTCTCCCATCTTCTGCGAATGAATCTCACGACCAGCCACATCAAGTAGCGTACAGATGAGTATTGTGTTTCATGAACTGTTACTCATTTTCAAGACTTTGTTTTACGTTTCAGTGGCTGAACGATTGAACACTGGTATTGTTGTGTATATGGCAAAAACCATTATCGTAAATTTAAATTTCCCAATTGATTTAGGGTCCAGGATCCAACAAGTACCTATTTGTATTCATTTTCCAGTTGAAATACTGAATCAATTAGACGGAAAGCACGTTAAATATACGAGATTTATTATTTGGTGGTCAATGTCGAAGATTGATTTGCAACAAACTATCGGGTAACGTATTCAAAAAACACAGTTTTACAAAAACGCAACACGTGTTTCGCCATACAATGGTTTTTTCAGGCGTGTCTTTACTAAGTATATTCTACATTATCAATGCTTTATATTCCTAATTTCACAATCTGGTCATTTAATGTTTCATGTGTACCTCTGTGTGTAGTGAATTAAATTACCTGAGATTATGTACCAGTGTCCACATTTGAAAAAATATTTGGTAATTGATCATTCAGTAAATTAGCCAAACTCTTGAACATATAGATTTCTGAATATTCTGGTAAATTGAGTTTCAAACTTTTCTCTTCTAAATGTAACACGTCGTATTCATGATTGTACTCATGTCCTTCTGCTTAAAGGTGGTTTGCAAATGTGGAATTGTCTTTCTATTCACAAAACTACTCCTATTCTCTTTAATTCTTTGGAAAAATGTTTTACCTGTTTGGCCAATATACAGTTTTGGGCTAGAGCCACAAGTCAACTTAATACTCCTGATCTATCCGACACCAAAGTTTTGTCTTCATTGTTTTTAATAAATTTACTCTCAAAATCTCAAAAGAAATAATTTCGTTTGGTCGATCCGACCAACCAATAGACCGGTTTCAGGGTGATTGCCTCATCATCAGTATCATTGAGTATCTGCCACACGTACCTACAAAGTCGTAGGTCTGCATGAGAGGAAAGGGGGAACCCTGAGCATGTCATGATGCACCTCTCCGGAATATATTTATTATTATTCCGACTCCGACCCCGGAGTATGCTTGTGGAATTGTTTCCGAGCTCTGTCTGCAGGTGGCGTAGTGGACATCCCACTAAATCAACTGCAGAGAGATTCTATGACTAGCTGGAATTAATTTTATTTGATCGTGATTACCCAGACGATTCACACCGTTCTGAGGAGACCATGCCTGATACTGATGATGGGGCAATCACACCGAAACCGGTCTATCGGTTGCACAGGTGCCTGGTGGTTTTACTTCAACTCTCTGCGCGGCATTAGCTGGGTGAGTTGTATGTTTTTCCGTTGAGTATCTGCCACACGTACCTACAAAGTCGTAGGTCTGCATGAGAGGAAAGGGGGAACCCTGAGCATGTCATAATGCACTTCTTCGAAATATGTTTATTCATCAGAAAATGCGACTTTCAAAATCTTTATTTTTATCTTTATGGTAGGACTCTAGATTTTTTTATCAATCTACCATCTTATATTCTGATTTCATGCACTTGACTACTATATTTTTTCTTTCTCAAAATGTTCACCAAAGCTTTGTCAATAAGAACTTTTCTTTGGACAATAAAGCATAGTTATTATTATTATTATTATTATTACTGAAATATAGTTCTGATGTTGATTCATTTCTATTGTACTGACACTTATTTGATAGCATAAATGCGAGCGAAGCCGCGGGTAAAAGCTATTCTCACAATAAAGTGTTTTTTGAATAGGAGTACTACCGTACTACTTATTGTTAATCTTGGATGATCAAGGTTTAGAGTATTATCTCGATCCTATAGATTGCGTCTTCGTAAGAGAAGAATCAACTTGAATATGACCACTAAAACTTGGCACTTCTAGGTATTGTTATATTGCTTTCTTGCTTGCGAAGCATTTATGATACATACTTCAGACGGCAGACAAATACAAAAAACATGTACAAAATGGACTCTCCGGTCACTCCGCTTTCACATATCAATATTTTGGATAGTTCGAATGGTGAGTTACTCAAATTCTTGTAATCTTCTCGTATATTTATTACCATCAAATACATATTTGATTCGTCACAATGACTGTTCAAAATATCTGCATGACAGAAATTATTAATGAAAATTGAAAACAATTCAATTATCCCGTTTCAAGCTAGAGGAATAGAACTTATTGAAAAATAACTTTATGGAAGAAGAAATGAGGAACATTTGTCTGTGGTCATCGACTTCCTCTCCCGTATTGCATTATCAAGCACCGCAATAAAAATTGGTTAAGATGTTCAAGTTATTACTCTGCTGTAGCGAATGAACTTTATTGCATTTAGAAATAGAAATGCGGAAATTAGTCTTTAGGCCTTCATGAGGTCTTTGGAGGTAACGAGCATGTTTATCTATTAAATCCTTCAATTCAGTTAATTCACCTATAATTAATTGAAGCAATGATAGTAATGAGATGTTAATGAGTTGTAATAACATAATATACATTAGATATAAATGGCCATAGACGCCGGAGAGTCATAAAGGTAGACTGATTTTCAACCTATGTCAGATATTAATTATTATAAGATATTAATTTCAATTTCCCAATAAAATCCACTAAACCTATTACTTTGGCTATGTTTGTGATTAGTGGTTCAGGCCTCTAGTTACTCACAATTTTTTGTCACCCCTTTTAAATATTTTGGAAAAGCAGTCTTCCTGTGGAAATTTGTTCATCAGGTGAGTAAATAGCGTTTTAATTTCGTAGCCAGAAGACCTGGGTTCAATATTGGGTCAAGTCATATCAAATACGAAAAATGTGAAATATTTTTAGATGCTTTTTTAAGTTTCTTTTTGTTATGAAATTTAAAGGTATTATTTGGGTTACCCCTCACAAATAATAGTATATTAAGTACCAAGTAGGATGAAAAGCCAATTACCCACGAGCGAAAAAATGTAAGCACGAGCCGTTAGAAGAGTGCGAAATTCGCGAGTGGACGTAATTGACCTTAACCTCGAGGTGACTACTATACTTTTCCTACGACTGACCGTAGAAAAGAAGGGTACAATATATTTGCTTGAGATTATGGCTTTGCATAATAAACTCATTCAGCCAGTCAGTCAGAACTAACACACGTTACCGCTGAGCTATTATGGCAATGAGGAATGTTCCTCCTGACGAAAATCAGGTAGTTTTCATGAAAGAGCTCTTAAATAACGCATTTTAAACTCATCATTTCAACCTTTTTCTTGGAAAAAATATTTAAATACTTAAGAAAGAGGAATGAAATAATGCATTCAACATTTATTTTTATTTATTTATTTGAAAATAGGAAATCCTAATACAAATACATGCCCTGAAAGGTAAAAATGGTATATAAAAAATATTAAAATAGTATTAAAATTTTCCTAACAATAAAATACATTCATATAATATATAAATACAAGAAGCTGAAAAGCTAAAAATAGAAATGTGTTCTTGAGAATATTGTCCCATAACACAGAACAAATCAGGAGTATTCAGAATAGTTAGTTCCATATTACAATTATACTAGGGCATAAAAACAATTATTCGAGTGGGTATGAATTATTTAACAAATCACAATGTAGCATAATGTATACAGAACACATAAAAGCTCGAACTAATAAAACACTCAGAAATAAAACTCATATTATTCATTTCTACAAATATGAAGCTTGACCGATCGATCAAATTTTGTATAATTGAGTTTTTTCCATTTTCAACAAGGCCTTAAAATAAAACATTCTTCGACTAATAATTTAATCAGTCCTGTGAAATCCATCCGTTTGAAGAAATCTGATATTTTTGTTTATTTCATATATTTGCGCAATTCTGAAAATTGCGTGACCACTCTGACCTATGATGATTTAATGAGTCAGTCGGAAAATTTAAGTTCAGTCGGGTCAGTAATTTTGAAATACGGTCAGTTGAGTTTTGTTGTCTTTCTCTACTTAGTGACTTTATTGATATGCCTTTCCTGTTTGATTCGTAAAAAATAACTTGAATTTTCCACGATCTAACGCCACTTTCCCTCAATGGTGAGGCCATTCCATTTGGAACGGAGGTAAAATATATTGAACTTGTCCTTAATATAAGACTTACCTGGAACGCTCACTTGGAAAAAGTTTTACACAAAGCCACACTGTCCCTATAGAAATGTCGAAGGATTTGTGGTGAAACTTTGGGTTCCAAACAAATCCATTGGATTTATGTTATGATTGTCAGATCAATGATCATTTATAGTGCAGTTGCTTGGTGACCGAAGGCTTTACGGAAAACGGCCCAGGCGAAGTTCTCTGATTTACAGAGACAGGCCTGTCTGGCCATCAGTGGTGTCAACAGTATCACACCATCAGCGGCCATTGAGATCCTTTTAGATCTACCTCTTCTCAACATTTTTCTGGAGAGACCATATAAACTTGCACAAATCAATCAGCATTCTGGAAATGACCTCTGACTTTTTGCCTTCAACTGTCAACTACGAACTATCTTATGAAGTACTGTTCCTGAGTAGAGAGGACTGGATCCTTGATCCAGTCCTCTCTACTGTGTACCTACCTACCTCATACACAAGTCAATAAAAATATTCTCGAACACTCAAGTGGCGTTGGAAGCTCTCGGCTCCTACCGAGCAACGTCTAAATTGGTATCAAATTACCAAAACCGACTCTCCTCGATAGGAAGCCTCAACAGGTTGTCTCTGGTCTGGATTCCTGGCCATACTGGCCTGGAAGGCAATGAAGCTGCTGACTCTCTTGCAAAGGAGGGTGCTGCAAGCAGCTTCATAGGACCAGAACCTGTCATTGGCATCGCTTTAGACTTTGCCAAACAAAGATTGAACACCTCGATGGCAAGAAGATTTATGGACTTCTGGCAGGAAAGGTTCACTCCAAGGCATTTATTAATCCTTAGAAGCTTGTTACCAAATAGTTGTTGGACTACAGTAGGCCTTCTAACAGATCACTGTCATTTGAATCATCATATATTGAGACCCGAACTGTCGGAAGACAGTATGTGTCGCCTCTGTTTGGAAAATTATGAAACAGCAGAGCACATACTCTGTGCCTGCCCCGTTGGGGACCGAATCAGGTTTCTAAAGTTAGGCAGAGCCGTACTCTTACCATCTGACCTGAAATACCACTAACCATACAAACTAATCGGCTTCGTTAAGAAGCTGGTTTCATTCGGTCGTGTGTGAATAGGTGTGAGCCACAATAAACTCTTACGGATTGTGGTGGAGGGTCAAATAGACTCACACGCTTTGGACCTAACTTAACCTAACCCACCAAATTCAATTCAGCCAACATACGTGAACCTTTCAACAATGCTTCCAATATTTTAATTATTGTTCAAACACATCCACATTGATTTAATTTCGACTAAAAAAAAACTTATTATGTAAATAAAATACTCGTTTTATTTTTTGGTTCAAGTAGTCAATTATGTGTTATATGAATACCATTTTTCAGTCCTCTTAAATGTAATTAAGTCACTCTGGAAATGAAAAATATATCTCGAGAACTGTAGATTTCAAAAGCAGTATACAAATAGATATGTTCAACTCAAGTAGTTGCTTTTCCAAATGAAAATAATCCACGTCACTTTGAGCAATAAGGGACAGTACAGGAGAGTATTCCCTAAAGATTTTCCAGCTCTATGGAATTTTTTTCCCACACCTGGACACACAACACCCCTACAGTATTCTTCTTTGAAAATTTGTACACTGTCATGTTTCAAAATCATCGTATACGTTATGTTCCTCAGATTTTCTGCAGGTGAAGCACATCCACAAGTATAACTTCCAGTTCTTTTTACAACAACTTCTAGATTTTCCTGTTCGAAGAGTGCAGAAGTTCGATTGTTATTTATCGTTAAAAATCTCTTGGCACAACCCCCCAGGTCACGAGATGTGCAGTTGAGTTTCACGATATCTCCTCTTTTAGCTTCAGAAACTAAGCCGTAGTGAACGATCTCTTGAAGAGCCTTACCTTTTTCGGGCTCATCACCTTCTTCGAGGCCGAATAGTTCAGGTACCTCGTAATCCTCTTCCATCTCCACGTATTCATAATAATTATTGTAGTCGCCATTTGAAAATTTGAAAGAAACCAACACTACCAAAAATAACACTGTACGAATATTTTTCATATTTTCCGCACGGTTGCAACAGTTGCTTGTATTCGACTCATCTCATAGTTTACTGAACGCGTTAAGAGAAATATTGTAGGTAGGTAGATGCTAATTGATAAATATAGATTCCAATGTTGATAATCTTATCTTTATGGCCAACACAAATAATACTATAACAGAGTTACAACCTTGAATGTTTATTTGACTTGTTGAAAACGACTATTAGATTTTTCTAAAATTAGTAAACATTTTAACATAATTCACAATTTAAAAATGTCACATGCACCATCGAAACATTAAAACATAGGCAAGTCGTTGCTGAGACTTCCAGATTAAACTTCGTCTGCATAGTCAACGCATATACTACTGATGGAAAGGTAATCACGTGCTTCTAATTTAGTTATATTCAATGTGGAGGAATCGAAAACGAAAACACAAGCTGAAAGAGTAGCTGAAGACTCAGAGCTTGTCAAAAATGTTCGTAGTATATTTGATATAGAAATATATAATAATTTAAAAATATTCAGATTAGGAAAATATGTCCCAAATAAGAATAGACCCATTAAAGTTGTTTTGAAATTAGCTGATGATGCAAAATATGTATTGAAAAATAAAACAAAAATTGTTGTACCAAGTATTAGAATTAGCAATGACCAGACAAAAGCACAACAAGATTACTTTAAATTCATCAAAGCTTAGCTACAGAAATTAATCGAAAATGGCGATAATAATAAAACAATTAAATTCATAAATAATAAACCAACTATAGTCTATAAACAATCCCAAAAAAACTAATTGAAAAACCTAATATACCTTTGAATTCAGATATAATTTACTCAAATTCTCAAAGTAAAATTAAAAATAGAGATGAAATCCAAGAAATTGTAAGTTGCTATGAACCAAAATTGATACTACTCAGTGAAACAAGACAAACAGACGATATTGAAAATAGTGAAAATAAAATTGAAAATTATAATCATGTACGATTCAACTCAACAACAAGACATACGGGAGGTGTTTTACTTTATGTGAAATACAGTTATAATTTCATACATTATAAAACATTCAAACTAAGAGATAATTATTGGTGTAGAATAATGAAGATTGATTTTGTATCCGCAATATATCTGATTGGATGTTTGTACCGTTCACCATCAAATTCTGAGGCCATATTCATTAAAAACCTAGAAGAAATGTTTGATGTATTATTTAATACTAAATATCGTTGTGTGTTAGTTGGCCATTTTAATATTGACTGGTTAACTGATTCCTTTAAGGATAAGAAAATTAAAAATATTAGTTCTGCTTATGGTATCTTACAAATTGTCACAAAGCCTACACGTATTACAGATATTCGTAAGTCAATAATTGATTATGTGATATCCAATATCAATGAAAATAATATAGTAGCTGAAGTACATGACTGTTCAAAAATAACGGATCATTCCGTTATTTCAGTTAATTTCTGAAATGAAATCAAGGTGAATAAGAACGTCAAAAAATTAAATAAATAGAAATGCCCCTATTGAAATATGTAAATACCAATCAAAATTGCCATGATTTGACTATGAGATAAATGATTGAATCAAGAAGAGGGATAGAGCATATAAAATGTTTAAATAAATTTGAAGATTTAAGTAATATAATAAGGTCAAATACAAGTTCGAACGGTTATTATTTGGTCTGTAAAATATTTTCAAATCATTTTGCTTGGCTGTTATAGTTCATAGTAGAAGGCTTTGGTTTTGAGGCGACTGACAAATGAAATATGATTGGCTGTTGGCTGGTGAGGTTGAAGAATTCAGTTTTAACTCTTATGTTGTGTCTTAGTATTCCGAAAATTGTTTCAGAAAGTTTATGAAAAATCAATAGAAGGAAAAAGCGGAGTTGTGTTACCTTCGAAAACATCTGGAGCTTCCTTAATGAGTTGATTTATTTGTTCAGTGGTAAGCGTCGATGATTCCTTCGGATCGGATCAGATTTGCGTTCAAGAGAGGCAGGTCATTTGGAGTATTTGTAGATATCCACATTTTGCTTGACATTCAGGCTACTTTTATGGAGTATATTGCCCATAATGACGATGGTTCCAAAGTAGCCATGAAAGGGAGATAAATCTCCATCCTTTCTTCTATGTTCCAGACTATCAAAAGTTTGTACAGTTTTCTGGTTCGAAATAGTGTTCCAAGCTTTTGGTTGTTAGATTTGGTGTTGTTAGAGTCGACTATTTTGCTAAATCTTTCTCTATTTCATTATTGAGTTCTTTATTGAAACAACGATAAAAATAAAAACAACAATAAAAATTAATTGGCGCTCCGGGGCGACTTCTTTGATTCCAGCGGCGCATTTGCTTTTTCAGCTGCAGGAAAACTCGGAAAAACCTGCAGCACCACATCATTTGAAGATCTTGATCTACCAAATGTTCATCTATTTCGAACCTTCCAAAGAGTTTCTTGCTTCCGTCAGAGGTTGAGACTTGTTTGAAAATCATCAGTGTTGGGAAAGAAAGTTTTTGGCTTTCTACTACTCCATCTTGATACAAAAAAGAAGGATGAGGAAATCTTCCAAAGAAAGAAAGGAAATAAATATATACATGGATGTGTAGATCATACAAAGAAGTAACTTTCAGACACAAACTGATAGAAAGTCCTCCTGAAACAGCTACTTTCATATAAACAT
>WOGN01001351.1:0-19622 GCA_015342105.1 Leptinotarsa texana
AATGACAGCCTTCTGCATCTGTGCGGCTAATATTTCTGCCCTAGTGCGGCAAGCTGGTATGATTTTAAGGTTCGAGAGTAGAGAGGACATCATTCCACCGAAGACTGCAATAATCAGAACAACCATCTTGACAGAGTGATCTGGATAGAGTCTGATATTATTATTATAATTTTTATTATTATTATTATACAGACACCAAAAGTTCTTATGCTAGTTCGATGATGTAGTACAGAAAAATTAGCTGAAACACGATAAATGGTATATTATAGTCGATTACAGACAAACCGAAAAGTCAATAAATCCTATTCCAACAATTTAAGATTTGAATTTGAAAATATTCAAGAGTTACATCTCATTTTCAAATTTAGATTTTTCCCAAGGTTAATTACAAGTACCATTGACTGAACACGCAGAAGCCAACTACATTTAGAACTCCAGATGACCGAGATCAGTTTGAAAGGACGATTTTTGGTCTATCTAATGCTCCATTTGAATTCTACAAACTAATGAACTTAGTATCAGGTCAGCAAAAAAATAATAACTGACAAAGACTCCAGTGAGAAATAGAGAATAGGAGATGGAAAAGAATAAATATCTAAAGAAGAACGAAAAAACGGAGAAGTTACCTGAGGAAGTTAGAGACCAAGAAGGGAGACTCGTCTTCCAGAGCGATTCAGAAACTATTCAATTTTATTCATTTTGATTTATTCAGTTCGGAATTTGTTTCATTAAGTGGAGTCCCTCCATTTTGTCAGGATAGGTTGAGTGTTAGTTAAAGATAGGTTGTTGCCTGCTGGAAATCCACAAGACTTTTTCAACTTGTGTTAGAGTAGAGCTTCTTAGAAACCATGTTTCAAGAAGCCAACCATTATTTTCAGCACCAAACTTTAACCAATTAAACTCAGTGGCATTATAGTATAAAGTATAAAAGTAATAAGAGCGGCATTGAACCACATCGAATTAACAAAAATGGTCCCTAATATCGAAGGCAGCGGTATATCATCATATTGAGCAAAAAAAATCTTCAATTTGATGTAAAAATGCGTATACGTCACGAACATAAAAAGGCGCCAAAATATTATCTGTTTACACCTGGTTGCGAAGTATTTGCGGTGGAAAGGGGAATGGTACCAATGGCTTTTCTGAATCTTTACATATATTACTGAGATGGAATGGTATTTCATTTAAGAAGTAAGTGAACGGAATAGGAAACATTTTTTAATCAAAATATTTGTGGCCACTTCTTGACTGACACCCTGCCATTAATGTATTTAAAAATTTGTGTTTGATTAACTACGCAATAAACGTAGTGATTTTGCAGAGGTATTCTGTGCTGTATCATAAATTATTCTTTCTAAACATCCTTTGGAAGCGATTTCAGAATTATTACAAAATTTAACAGATATGACGTCATTGATGAAATTATTTCAATGAAAAAATGGAATGTAATTGAAATAAGTTCATGTTAAAATATGGGTTTGAATTTGATTTTAGATAATTAAACTTCAACTTTAGTAATTATACAGGAATGTCAGTCACAAAACATGCATTTTTGACATCCGAAGAAAAAAGTAGTTTACAATGGTTTCCGAATGAAACTTTTCAATGTCCTCTTTGATTCATGGTATTTTAAAGATTCCTCAAAAAAGTTATGAACGAGACCAGCAAATGAAGGGAAATATGTTGTTGAAAAAATGTTAAACTCACCTTCGTAATAATCGTAAATAATTTAATTGACAAATCGTCCATATATCTTCAATATTACTCATCATGTACAATTTTACTTTGAGTAAATGACAAAATAGTAGTCTACGCGAAACTGACTCCACTAAAAAATAAAAACGCTCTTAACACATTCTAGGGTTTGCAGTGTTGTCAATGTGACCCAATTTTTGTTTAACATAAAAGTGATATAATTCGAAATTATTTCAAATTTATTTAATGATTGAGTATTAGTCCAAAAGTGCATTGAAAAATTATTTTCCAAAAATTATTATTTACATATAATGATTTTATTTAAATGAGCACATGATATATATGGTGCGCACAAGTTCATAAACTCTTTATGCGCACAATCTACGAGTAGACGGAATTATTAACGATTATATCACTTGCACCTTGAAACTGTTTAATTCTTCAAAAGTAATGAGAAAAACGTTATATATGTATTGAAAACTGACTAAAACAAATTATATACTTATTGCAAATTTATCAAGAATAGTATAGAATATACAGTTCAAAATTGGAGGCGTCGTTGCCAAATTGCAAACATATATCAGTTGATTTATATCATTACGGAATGCGAAAGGAGAAAATTGGCCAGTCAAAAAATTTTTCTCTTCTGACTTTTTCGGAATTTTACCGAGTCCAAAAATACTTCTTTATTTTTCGAAAATGTCAATTAATCTCTCGGTATTTCTCTACAAAACAATAATAACGTGTATTTTTGTGTTTGGCATTTTCAGCGCCACAGCGTTAAGCGATTTTCGGTCAATTTTTTTCAACAAATTCGAATTGAACCCAAGCACTGCCGAAACAGATAGAAAAATTAACTAAGAATTTAACACTATTCGACGTTGGTTTGTAAAATTTCGTTTCGGAGATTTTTTTCTCGAAGATGATCCTCGAAGTGGTCGACTTACAGTAATCCAGGACGAGGATTTGAGGACCCTGGTGGACACTGACCCATCACAAACGGTACGTGGGATGGCGAAAGAACTTGGCGTTCGCTCCTATGAGCGAGTTGGGCAGGTAAAAAAACTCGAAAAGTGGGTGCTCCATGATTTGAACTATCAACAGAATTTGTCACGTTTCGAGATTGGTTCTTCTTTGCTTTTACACAACCAAAACGATCCTTTTTTGGATCGGATCGTCATGTGTGATGAAAAGCAGATCCTCAAGGACAACTAAGAGACGTTTCGGGTAGTGGCTGAGCCACCCAGGCACTTCCCAAATTCGAAAACCCACCAAAAAAAGACTGGTTATTCACTGTAACTTTTTGCAATCGGACCTTAACATCACAAAAGAAGAAAATCAATGAAATGTACCAAACATTGAATCAGCAGCAGCCGGCACTGGTCAACAGAAAGTCCAATCCTGTTCTACGAATAACGCTCGACTTCACGTTTCACAAATTATCTTCAAAGTTCTGCCTCACAGCCTGGCCTACGGGACATTCGGCGATGCGAATATTCGCGCGTTGCGAATGGTGAAGCGTCTTGCGCATAACAATGTACTTATGAAGCCACGCGCAACGGCGACCGGCGAAGCGACTGGCGAAATGTACCGAGCGAACCGCGTGGGCGACTTGCGGCGCAGCGGGCGAACAAAACAAAGGCATGAATCAGTAGGATGCGAGCCACGGAGCCGAGCGACAGTCGCGGCGAATAGTAAAAAATGAACACCGAGACTTTCATTACTGAAATACTAGCTAGACCAGCAATTTGGAAGTCTGTTCATCCACAACATAAATTTAAACATGTCGTAAAATTAATGTCATATGATTTAGATTTTTTAAATAAATAACATAATTTGCTGGATACTATAGGTAATTCTCCAAAATATGGATACTATAGGTAATTCTCCAAAATATGATCAGGTAATTAAATATTACATGTATACATAGGTATATAGATAAAGAGGTAATGTAGATTAATATAGATGGATATGTATAGATAGGTAGTACATACCTTAATGTCAAAAACAATTTTTCAGCGGCACTTAAAAATTCTATTTGTATTAACTTTTTCCTCCAATTTTGGTTGAATGTTCATAAGAATAAAATCGATACTCATTCTGTTATACTCAAAAAATTTTTCTGGATATAATCTGTATTTCTCGTTCTTGTGGAATTCTCCATCTATACCTCGATTCTTATTCAAATCATGTACTCCACAATCTCTTCCAAATATTAAGTCTTGAACCAAAAATTATTACTTTCTAAGCAATATCGAGCTGATTTCGGTAAATACGCTGCCGGACTACTGGTCGCGGCGGCGAACGTGATTGATCGTGCCCTGCAAACGGTGCCGCGCGAATGATCGCCTCGCCCCCTGCTTCGACATTCGCACCGCCGATCCCCGTGGCCAAGCTGTCACACCATATTCTCCAGACCTCTCACCAAGCGACGGCTACCTTTTCAAGGAGTTTGATAACTTCGTCACCAATCACGATGCATCCAATGGGGTAGGCGATGTTGATAATTTTTCGAGCCAACTAGAGAGCATCATGGCTATTCACTGTTCGTCAGTTATGTAACGTTACAGTGGTAGAATCATTCTGAATTCAACTTGATAAATTCGCTCGAGAAAATATCTGTTCGAGATGGGGCTCGTGCTTACGACCTTTCGATCATGAGTCAAGCACACTACAACTGCGCTAGTTCACCGCAATGAATGTTAGTTACATTTGCACTGAGTATCTAAATTTGGGACTACTCACAAGTGACAGATCATCTACCTCAATAAAAATTTTATTTTTAGTAAAATCAGTGCACAATCGGTTTATTGTTGTCCTTTATTGATAAATTTTAAAATTAAAGACGGATACACTGAATGTGCACTAATTATATTAAAAGAAAATGCTATTAGTTCTTATTGTGCAAATCAGCCAAAAACTGTTCTGCGGGGCACTCTATTTGATGGCAATCGACTTCAACTTCAAACTATCAACTTAATGGCTCTACAGTCATATAAAGTAATTCATAAGAATCCGACGATAATCTTGTTAGTTTGAATTGGTATAGCAGTTAAAGTCTTTTTTTCTAATGGGGAATGTTCCTCAATTTGGGTTATTACAACAAATGTAAGTTTGAACAAAATAAAATTGAGATCAATTCATGAGCCACAGAATATCTCAGAACATGAGTAAAGAGAACTCCACGCCTCTGAAATATATCATCTTTTTTTGTCTCATACAAGTAACAGATTCATTATCCTTTTTAGCTATAACCGATGTTGCCAAATGGTGGAATAGGAACGAATCCCTTTAAATGTTGAATGCATTATTTCATTCCTCTTTTTTAAGTATTTAAATATTTTTCAAAGAAAAAGGTTGAAATGATAATAAATGCGTTGTTTTAGAGCTCTTTTATGAAAACTACTTGATTTTCGTCAGGAGGAACATTCTCCATTGTCCTCACATATATTCTCTTGCACAAATTTAAATTCCCCATATGTGGCAGATATTCACGATTTGGTGTTTTGTGATGTAGTCACGTGTCATAATGGCATCGTGAGATTTAAAATTTCGAGTCAAAAATGACCAGCATCAGGGGGTTACACTCTCTTTATATATCTAATAATTTGCCATTTGTGTCAATATCATCACATTGGAGTTAGAGGCTGTTTTCGTGAAAGTCGTACATTGTACATGTGCCTTTTTCAAGAGAAGTACCAATATTATTTCAAAGTGTGCAAGAAACTTTTTCAACTATTAATCAAATTCTTCAAGCTCAGCGATATTCTTGTAACTGTATCAAAACTATTCAATAAACGAGAATATTTTCAACACAACACGAGTGAGAACAAAAATTGCCATTCTGGGCTATTTGAAATCCTACCTACCGTGAAGTTTATTTTGGAATAATAAGTCAAAAATTTCAATCTGCAATTTTTTTCCGATAACCAGCTGCCGACAATCATCAAAAATTGTGCGAGCTAAGGATAAACAATGTCGTACCTTTTATCATATCACTGGTTGGACGTTAGGCAGTAAAAACCAACGATTATGGACATACAGGATTGCTTACTTACAAATATCGCCATGTTAAACAAGCGTCGAGCAGATGTGACGTAACACTGGTGACACTTTTAGTACCTGCCATAAGACTGTGTGCTATTTAAACATTTTTTGAGGATTATTTTCGGACAGTATTACATTGTTTTTGTTTAATTTGATTAAATTTTTATTTAACTATACCAATTAGGTTTATGAAACATTGAGTTTGTTATTGAGTCGTATTTTTTTGTGCTCTTGGACAATTTTTAAACTGGTGTAACGAGTAGACGCCATATAAGATTCTGTTATTTTCTTCAGTTTTGAGGTTTGTTTTTGTCATTGTGGAACTTTTTTTTGTTTTTTGAACATTTTTAAATTGAATTAAGGCAAAAATTGGAAATAATTCAAATTTTTGTAAGTAATAACAATAATTGTCTAACCATTAAATAACCTTGTAATTTTTAGTTAAAATGCCTGGTCGTATTTGGGCAGTGTCAACTTGCAAAAGCAATCAGTTGACTTTAAAGAAAAGTGGTGTTAGTGATGTAGGTACCGTGTTAGGAATCACACGTTGAAAGGTAAGACCTCGTTAGTCCTTAGCTCGCACAAGTTTCTCAATTTCTGAGTTGTCGTTCGTATGGGGGCGGCAGTTGATTAACGGAAAAACAGATTTTAAACAGGTAATATTTCACTCTTTTCCTATTGCTAAGGATATGGTTTCCACAACTTTGCAAAAGGAATGGATTTGTCGCTGCAAAAGAGGGGATAAATTTACTCTCAAAAATGGATTTGTTTGTTCCACACATTTTACAGAAAATGATTATGGACGAGACCTTGAAAATTAATTGTTATTGTATCTCCTCAACCTCAAGCTGATCAACAAAATATACAAGGAGAATAATAAAAAATAAAAACCGCAAAAAGTTGTAGAATTTTTTTAGATAATACCATTATCTGAAACAAAGTTCATTACAAAATTTTTGTGGGAGTTACAGTTTTCACGAAAATAAACTGATGAAACCTCTTACTTTTAAAAAGGGCAAAATAGCTCGCCCTATCATCCACAAAAGAAAAATTTTTACTCAGTATTAATCCATTTATATTAAGTATTTAATCCTATATAAAAATAATATTTTAATAAGGAATTTACATGCAATGCAGTCACCACTGTTACGTCACGAAATCACGTGACGTGCCTAACAAAATCGCAAAAGTAAGCAATCCTGTACCGTCCATAATCGTTGGTATAAACTACATACTCGCACCAACCCAACCGGCTACCGTCCCGCCGGAGATACATCAGTTCAGTGAAGAAAATTTCCCCCTCATAAATATGGAACTTTCCAGTGACATCAGAGTTGTTCAGTCATTAGTAGAAGCACAGCATATAGTTAAGAGAAATTTTATGTTGTGGCAGAATCCAGAGAAATTTTATTTTTGTTGATAGTATAGAAGGTTTGTACATTCGATTAGCGATTAATTTATTTTTTGGGTTGGTACACTCGTCTCGAACATATGTTCACAATTTCAATTGTTGTGTTTTGAGTGTTGGTGATTTTCTGCTATCGAAAGCATCGCACTGTAATTGTTGAATGACGTCAACGGCGAACCAGATTTTCTTAAAAGGGGAATCATGGGTATATGGTTACGACAAGGGACAATGTCCCATTGGAAAGGCCCAGGAGAGGACCAAAAAACACTTAAAGTTCGATCAAATGTCAAGGTTTTGCTCGCCGTGACATAGTGCATCAAGAGTTCTTATCGCGTGGCCATACCATAGTGAAAATCAACTCCCACTACTTTCTATCATAAATTCACAAAGTTCTCGGTGACCTCGAAACGAAGTGCAGAGCGTTCTTTTACCATAGACGTGTGCTCATATAAAAACGAAATTTAAAGATATAGAAGATTTTATGGTAAGGTACTTATAACCAACTACAAAAACTAAAAATATAATGTCAATGGGGAATCAACTAAACACAATATCAGTTTCAAACCGTTCATTATTACTAATCCGATGCCTGTGGTACCGCCGAACCCTGCGATACTACAGCACAGAACGCGTTGGACGAGAATCTGATCAAAGATCGGTTGAAGGTCTCCGGAAACTTGAGCGAATCACGTGGTAAGAGAGCCTACTGGTTGCATTATTCTACTGTGGTTATAGTCAATAAGAAGTATTGAAGATATGCGTTGCTTGCGAGAAATAATATGAAAAAAGTCTGGCGTCTTGTGAAAAATCAATCTGCATTACGATAATGGATCTGGTCACTGGTCATTTTTTTGGCCAAAAACACCGTATTCACCAGATTTGCCCCCTTGCGACTTTTTCCTGTTCCCAAGATTGAAGAGATCCAAGGACGCCAATTTTGCGAGATTGAAGAGATAAAAATCAAATCGCTAAGAACTCAAGGACATACCAAAAAGTGCATATCAGAACTGCTCAGAGAATTGAAAGAAACTCTGACACAGTGTATTATATCTGAGGGGAAATACTTTTGAGGGGGACAAAATAGTAATTGATGAAACATATGCGTAAAAAAATGGATCATTGGTCAAGAAAACAACTTCCTTATACTTACTTTCCAAAGGTTTTGTATGGATACAAAAAATTACCTCAATATATAAACAAGTCTGACTAAATTAGGTTTATAATTAAATTACTTAAAAAAAAAATAATACAAAAATAAATTTGAAATATTAGAAAGCATAACGAGTCCTAATATCCTCAAGTTTCTTTGAAACCTCTGCCGGCGTCTTATCCAAATCACTGGCAATGCTTCTTTGCTTGGCAGGATCTAACGAATTGTACTGTTCACATAAATCACCATCGATTACGTTCTGGAAACAAAGTATTTCAATAACGCCATTTTGAATAGAGATTCATAATGATAATAAAGGTAATTTTCAGATGGAAAAAGTATAATCAATTCACAATCATAAGTCTAGCATGTGAAAGTAAAATCATCATAATAAATGTTTAATTACCAATAAAAAAATTGTCCTTTTTACCTATCTGTTCAGTGTAAAAAATAAGTAATTCTTGGCAGAATTTTTGAGGTTCTATATATTTTCCAGTCACTAAAAGTGTAAGTAGTCGATTCATTAAAAGGAGTTACTATTTGACTTTTTATTGATTTCAGACTACACTCTTGCTATGTTAAATAATTATTAAAATAACTGCCAGATCAAACCATCGGATGATCTTCAAAATTCATCGCACCCACCATTGCTGAATTTATAAAAATGAAAGACGGTCAGAAGTTGCTTCAAATTTCTCTTCAAAAAATATTTTTCATCAAGGGTGCAATATCAATAAAATTGATAATTCAATAAATCAGAAAACAAATTATCAAGAAACAAACTATTCAGCTCACCTTAACTGGGAAATAGTAACATCTGAATGACAAATGATCTCTTCCACACAGTGGTGGATTCTCACTCCTCATATGCATTTCCAAATGTATGAAAAAGTCATGATCATCATGAGACGTAAATGGAACCAAAACTCCAACTGTTCCAGACAGAGTAGTGAATATCAACGATTCCGAACCTCCAGGTATGAGAGTCGCCTTCTGCAACCAGGTTACAGTCTCTCCAACATGAAATGTTGCTATAGTATCAGCTTTCTGAGATGCCCCGTTCAATAGTCCCCTATCCCACAAAGCTTTGTGGCCAGTCGGATCTTCTTCAACATCATCACTAACATTGGGAGGAAGTCTAAGTATGGATATATTTCCGAATTTGTCAGCCGTCGCGATAGTGTCGTAGTCAAGAACAGTGGTACAGGTTATCCAACGAGGATGGGTGTCATCTGCGAATATGATGAGCTGATTTTCAGCTCTTTTGTAACGCACCATGAATACAGATTCCGCTACATCAGATACAAATATTCTTTTCCCCATTGCTTGAATATTTACTATGGCATTTGGAATGTGCTGTAACAAAATATTAAAATGATGAAAAAAAAGGAAAATTTAAATACATCTATCAAACGAGATGAAAATTTTCAGTACTGCAGGATTTCAGCATGTTATCAGGCAATTTTGGTATCATCATAAATAAAGATATATATGAATACATTTACTTAGACCATGAATTTTTGATTGTATTATGTATATAGTTGTTATTCTCGACATTAATTCTCTATCTATACAGTTTGGTTTTCAAAATATTACTGTTACAGCTGACTTTTTTCACAAGTTCGCTATTGAGTTGCAACAATCAATGAAGTTGATGCCGATGTTATAACTTTTATCTTGATTTTATTGCTTATATATGTTTGACATATTTATTTACTCATTTCTTTGGAAATTATTTATTTATTCAAATAACACTTTATTGAAAAAACTGTCAATTCAATTAGTTTGAAGGTGTCTTTGTAGGGGAAGTTTGCTGAAAGAGGTCGAATTTGTTTCCAATTTTAGAAAAAACTCACAGAATATGAAACGTCACTGTTAAAAATAGTCTTTGTTTTACAATTACTCTTCAAATCAAATAAATTTTAAGTTTTTTGGTTTTGTTTCTTTATTTAACTTCTAGTAACAAGTTTGGTATGAGGTTACATTCATTAATGCCTATGTAAACTAACCTATTAGGATGTAGGGTGTCCTATTACTTCTCTTTAGGCTAATAACCAAAATAAAACATCAAATGAAATTTTTTGTACCCATTACAACTTTTTGGATTTTTTCTATGCCCTCATATGAAGAACATTTTTTTGGAAATAAGAGAAAAAGTATAACACCAATAATAAAAAACATTCAAATGAAATTTGCCAGATAACACCTTCAAAATGGGAATTAGATTGCACTACAATCATCAAAATACATTACTAGCTTCAATCTTATGTTTAGACGATCGTCCCTTCATACATCATTGCTCATGTGCAAAATTCACAAAGGTGATACTGACTGTCCCAATTTATTATTAATAGTGAATTTCAATATTTATATTTATTCTACTAGGTATCCTTGCATTTTTTAGCACGGACTCTTATAACATCTACAATAATTGTAGATAGGACTGTTATAATTATTATAACAGTCCTAAACAGAAACAGTTATACATGCCCTAACAGAATTGTTCATGTATGAATTGAATGAAAACATCCTCACCTTATTCTCACATTTTCTCAAAAGTTTCTTCTTTCCCATATCATACAACCTCAACATTTTTCCGACCCCGGCCAAAAGTCGCCCATTATAAGAGCACAACGCCATGGGTACCTCATCAACGAGAGTCCTGTGTACCAGTTCCAACTCCTTGCCCAACGAATCAATCTTGTAGGTATCCAAAAACCCGACAGAGCACTGATGAGGATTGAGTTGGAAATCCTTTGCAATACCAACAATGAGAAACCACTGATAATCAGGCTGGCCATGAAATTTGACTAGAGCCAGTGACATGGCAGCTTCGTTTTGTTCCAAACGAATCAATTTGTAAGTTGTCCCTTGTACTGGGTCCATTATTCTAATGGAGGATGCCCACATATTATGCCCCGCCTTAGGCGCAGAGAATATACTCTCCGGCAGGTCCTCGTTCAAAAAGGCCTCTGCCATCTCTTTGGCAAGCTCTTGCTCTTCTTCCCCTGCAGCTTCTTTCATTTCTTCGGCCATTTGCAACCTCCGCTGTTTTTTTGTTTCTTCGGTATAAGCGTTGTGTTCAGTTTCTAGAATCACCAAGTTACTAGATTCGGGGTGAATGATGAACTTCCTCGGGGTATATTCAAGAGGAAAGGACACTTGATTGAAGACAGCACCCAACTTTTCCAAAGCCAAAATCCTAAGGGTGTTTGTTGAAATGGCTACGATACCTTCCTGGCACTGTTCCGAACTAAATCCAGACGCATACTCCAAACTTTCATAAGACAAGGGCGTCAGATAGAATCGGCTTTGATAGTAGTAACTCAGCCAAGAACGACTGCTCATAGCCAAGACAGCTTCCGACTGCTGCATTCTTATTCTAAACAGCCTCACAGGCTTAGATCCTAAGTATCTAGTCCTGGTATCGGTCAAATCTCCAGTCACTGGGTCAAGAACAGTTCTGAGCAGTGCTCCATTCTGCAAACCAATATTCAAATATAGAGTACTAGTGGTACTGGCTGCTGCGGCATTGTCAGGATCTCTTTCAGTACATCCCATTTCGACGATGCACAACGATTCGGCACAAACTGGCAAAGGTTGCATAGCTCTGGGTGCCAAGCAGTCACTAGGATCTAGGGAAATAATCCTCACGGTACTATCTGCTAAACCGACTGCTAAAAACCAAGATCTTTGTTCTCCTTGAGGCACGCTTGCCAGTGCCATACAGAGCACATCAGAGTTCATTCGCTTCCTCTCTTTGTACTCGTGCAATTGACCAGTCTGAAAAATAGCAATATTTGAATTATTTATAATAACCAAGGCAAAAATGATCTAGTGGAGTTTTGGACAGAAAAAATAAGCAATATCAAAACCATGTTTCAAATGCCTATATAACCAGAAATACTATGAACCGAAACTGAAATAATTCCTGACTGCAATATAAATATCTGAAGCATTTAACCTTCTTGTATGAAAGATGTGAAAGATAACAAATTTAGTTTCATTTGAAAAAAATTATTCCATAATGATTACGTTTCCCTAAAAACATTGGATGGGTGAATTGTCAACCTCTGCATTCTACATTAAAATTTTCATTGAATAGTATAAAAAAAAAAATTCGTTGTTTTTTACTTATTATAACAACCTTTTATTCAAAAAAGGCATAAATTCAATACTATCACTTCTCCAATAAATAATAAAATCCTTATGTAAATAAAAAGTATAAAATTCTGAAATAATTTTAGGGTTAGGACTGAAAGAAGTAAAATAGGTCTAAAATTGTTTGTTAAACAATTTCATAGACAGGTAACACTTTCGCAACTTTGCTTTGGAATTCTTTCAGTTTCTAATGACAGAACGAGTAAAGTTTACTCATTAATGGAACAAATTCAATCATTTATACAGCTAAATAGTTCAATTGTCCTTTCTTGATTCACTCCAACATGCTAAGACACATCGGAGGCGACAAGAAACCTTTGATATAGCACGGTCATAGATCAACTGAGCAATAACACATCAGTAAAACGAGTAACCATGCAGTACCAGCCTAACACCAATACAAACTCACCGGATCCATTTCAAAATAAACCAACTCTCCTCCGGAAAGAGCTATTACCACTTGACGTTGGTTGACAGCACATTTCACTATGCTCTTCTTTCCTGCCTTCCATTCATTCACACGCTTGTCTGCACATATATGTCTAATTCCGTCAGGATACACCTTTAAATGATTGAAAAAATATATTAGAAGCCGAAGAGACTATGAAAACAATTGAATAGCCTACCTGCACAAGAGCATCGTCACTGAGGGCAGAACATGATAAAGTAGGGGTAGTTCCCAAAAACCCACTGTCAGTTACTTCTTCGACAGTTTCACCGATAGACAACACCAAAGTTGCGTTCACGAATGACACAATGATATAGGCGTCAAATTCATCTGTAACAAACAATTCAGGTTTCAACACTTGGAGGTCGATTCAAAGAATGAGACTGTAGCTTATTCATTAAATCTCAGTTTTGTAATGTATAATCACAATGATTCAGGTGAAACACGGACAAAAATTTCATCATGATGTACCCGACCCCAATTAGTTACCCAATAATCCAAATTTTTATTTTTTTTGACTCCTTAAACGCTTCAACCAAAGTGTACCTCGCGCCTTCCTACTGATTGTATCTTGACACTTACCTCGTCATCAAGGTCCTATCCCAGAGCCAGTCATCTGAAATAAAAAAAGCACCGGAGTTGATAAGTGTTCAACTATCCAGGCTTTATTAATTTTTGATCTCACTAACAGGAAATTTAAAGTTGAAATTAGAATGAAATACATTTCAGGAAGTGACTGATACTAATAATTTTTTTTCAGAATATTTTTAAAGCAATACATGAAAAGTAAATAGTTTCTTAGCAACCCCATGTAACGTAAATAACTTTAAACAAACCACTTCAACCCCCACTAAAACTCACCATCACTTCTTTTTTTCACTGTCCAAACAGCATTAGGAGCTCCTGGCAATTCTGATACGGCCATTTCAGATACTTCCAGACCGTGTCTGAGTACTCGTAGAGATGATCTAGGACCTCTCCCGCAAAGCATGTACAACTGCGGAGTGTCTTCGCCAGCCAAGTCAGCCACTCGAGACGAAAGGATTGGAGAAAGGGATTCTATTTCATCCACAAGCACGAGATTTCTCAAGGTTCTCGGCGCGAAAAAGAATGTATCGCCCTCCTCTAAGGGCATGGCAGAACTGAATTCTAATTCATCATCGTCATCTCCAAGGTGGGCGATTTGGTAGAGGTAACTAAAAAAAAATAACAATAATTTTATCTTCGAAACTGAAAAGCTTAGAAGCAGTAGAGATCAGAAAAATTGTTTCTAACGTGGAGGCCAAACTACCACAAGTTGACAGGTTGGTACTATGTGTCAGAATTTATATTGGACACATTTATATATATAACTGATATCTTCTCATATGACAGAAGACCCAGACAAGCAGTGTCCGAATAATAATATAGTATTACATTATTTACTATACATATAGAGGTGTCTAAATCTACAAATCTACCAGATTCCAGAATGTGGATGAGAAGAATTATTACCATAAAAAACTGAGAGAGCAACATTTTATTGAGAAAAAAAATAGATATATTCTTCATTTATCTGTCTGAATGTTATTAGTACCAATAAACTGCCATTGTTTATTAAAATGTCTATGAAAATATTTCTCTTTATTACAAGTGCCTTTGACAACAAAAACAACCAAATGTGCTCTAACAAACTATTTTTAATGCCAATTCAAAATTTGCTATGATGAAGCAAATTCTTTCTAATAAGATCATAAGTCATGATTTTTAGGAAAGAAAGTTTTTGGCTTTCTAGTACTCCATCTTGATACAAAAAAAGAAGGATGAGGGAATCTTCCAAAGAAAGGAAGGAAGTAAAATCTATATATGGATGTGTAGATCATGCAAAGAAGTAACTTTCAGACACAAACTGATAGAAAATCCTCCTGAAACAGCTACTTTCATATAAACATTGAATTACACAAAAGAAAAATTCTTACGAAACAAATACTTTTATATGAACACTGAATTATACAGAAGATACTTTTCTCTACTCAGTTTGTATTTCAAACATTCGATGTGGAATAAAAATCAGATATCTTTCACACAAGTTCTACTTTAAATGAATGGTAACAAATTGTACTCACATGATTTTTGGAATATTAATCAATTATTTGTTAGTTATAATTTTGTTGTATATTAGGAATGTATCCTACTTACCAAATAAATATTATTATTATTATTATCAAATAAGGATGTACAAATTTCGCTAGTTCGGACTTCCATTGTCTAATATATATGTAAAATGATTTGAAATCCCCATATTAGACAATGGAAGTCCCAACTAGTGAAATTCATCATGAAACATTGTCAATCACCTTCAAACAAACGGAGGATGTACAAAATAAAGCTGGGAAATTATTGTCTGCACAAATCCCATTCTAATTGAGGTTAGATAAAATTGAGAAGTTTGTTTTCATTATTGAATTTAAAACAAATTGAATCATTTCAATCTGATGATTCTTAATATTGACTTTCACTACAAATCGTTTTTGAATACACGCTCGAATACGATTAAACGCTAGAAAACACCATCGTGTATAGGTTCATTGGAATTGCCCTCCATTTTTTAAAAAAAACAATAATATACTTACTGGTTGCCAAATTCTGAGGCCACAAAGAGGAATCCAGTTTTCAAAACACACATCGCAGCCGCCACAGGAACAGTATCAAAATATTTCAGTTTTATTTCAGTAACCATGTCTTCGTCAGTTTCCAATGTAATTTTGAATATATCCCCTTGTTCCGTTTGAGCAAGGAAAAAGAACATAGATTTGGTTTTGTGGGTGGCAGAGCAAACAAAAATCATCCCTCTTTCGGGATCGTCCAAATCATTCCTTCTTCTAGGAATAGGACAACGAATATCATGCTGTTCACCAAGGTTTTTATATGTAAGGTAATTTTCTGAGCAAATAAGTACACCAGAAGGTCCGTCATCTCCTCCAGGTACAGTAACCAAAAAATTTGCATGCTCCTCAAGAGGTTCAGAATACTTCCTAACAACATGATTGACGCCGAGATCAAGTTCGTAGAAGGTCAGAGTTTGTTGAGTCTTCTGAGCAGCTTCCCCCGTGGGATCTGAATCAGCTTCCTCATAATCGATTTCCAAACATGCAAAAATGGGGTTATCGTACCCCACATCAACGCCCACCATATGGTATACAAGAGTATTGCTTTTATGGGCTTCCAATGGTGAGGAAATAGTAAGTCGAGCTTGGGCATCCCGATTCAATATGTACGCCAATTTCTGTTTCTCAATCGCCCCTATCATTACTGCTCTTCCTCTAGGATCTGTGGCAAGGTACTGTCCAGGAACAATTCTTCTGCTGGCTGATTTGCCAAAAGTCTCTTGCTGAACTTTTTCAAAAATATTCTTTTGTGGAATATATTCTAGAATAACCAGTCGACCAGAGTCGGAACCCACAACTACGAAATCCTTAGTACCTCCGGTCAACCGAAATGACATTAAAGATCTTATGATACCGAATATGTCCACAGTTAGAAGTGTATGAACTTTTCCAGTGTTTGTGTCCGTTCTCAGCAGTTCCAAAGTTTTGCCTCGAGAAATTGCAATTTCTTGAGATTTGGTACCGGAAAAGTTGCCATGGACCGCATGAATGATGGCCGTGGCCTTTTGAAGGGTCATGTGGTACAGAAACATCTTGCCTGAAAAAAAAAGTGCATAGCTGTAAATATCGTAGAACTGAGTAAGTTATTAATTTGGGCGTTATGAAAAATGTTATACTTTATTTTGAAATATTCATCTTTCCTAACCACCTGCTCCAGACTGGTATATGCTTGCCGAAAAGCAACTACTTCCTTGGCAAATACCACGCTTGACATTGAATTACGCACGATACCTCACAGAGGTTAGTCTCGCAGATGGTTCTCTTTCATCCAGCAGCAAGACCATGCTGTAATTATGGGAGTAGATCACCTACAGACCGGTTTTGAGGTATTATCTCTTAACAGTGCAGAAAAGATCTGATGCTAACAGCAAATTGACTGGGACTCTAATTTTAAAGTGGTTTAACTGCATGTATCAAAACTTCGTCTAAGAGAAAAATTGTCAACTAGTAACAGCCCTATTTCATGAACAAAGTCCTAAGCAGGGAAGAAACACCCCATGTACAGATACATAAATCAAATTGTTTCGTTCATAAAAAAATACATAAATATTCAATCAATGAAGATCAAAGACACATGCATCTTTATCGAACTAGTCAAAAAATAGGAAGTAAATTTGCAGTTTAGATAATTACCAAACAGTTAAAATACAATTGAAATTGAAGTTGTCGTTAAAATAAGTAAGTCAAGACTTAAGTTTAATGAGAATGACATGTTAGATATATTACACGTATCTCGTTCAAGTTCACATATACATTTAAATTTAGTATTTAATTTAACTATAATTATTTGAAATATGTATAAGCTGGGCAAAGTTTTTATTCACGATCTTTTAAATAGGTCTTTAGATGTTAACAGTGGATGGATATCTTACACAGCTTTTAATGTTTTTTTCTCTATGGACTAGAAAATATATATTGCAAAATAAAACAACTAATTTTCATATTTCCTACAAAGGGGTTTTTGCAATGCCTAATCTGAATATGAAATTCGATGCACAGAGTTTTGATGAAATTTTTGCAGAAATGGACACCAAAACCCACCACAAAAAAGTAAGTCAATACAAATTCAACAATTTTACAACATTCGTTGAAATAATATTTTTAACGATAGAGATTTTGGGAAAACATTAATGTGTATGTTTCAAATAAATAATATTTAAACTGATTTTCAAAAATAATTGCTTGAACAAAAAGATTGAGAATATATTTTTCAAATCAAAGATGTTCCTTGCTTGGGAAAACCAAAAAAAGATAATTACCTTCTTGGCACTATGTACAAGATGATTATTTTGGACAGAATGTTGCTTACTAATCTGTATTAAAAAACAGAGTACATATTCAAACTGTCCATAAACTCAAATCTTGATATACTTGATGAGCAATTTCAGGCTAACCGTAGTATAAAAACAAAGCATTCGTGATCTTTATCTTACAGTCTGGCAGACTGAACATTTTTTAATATCCTTTACAATTTAGAAAAACATCTCTTAAGCCTTCGCCATGATTTCAACATAGAACTTGAAAATGAAACTAAAAAAGTTGTCTAGAATACCTCTACCTAAAACATTCGACTCAAGACCGCTACATGAATCTAGTATCCAGAGTCAAGAATGAGATATACAGTGAAATTGAAACTAGTGATTTTAAATTTTCACAAATTGTGCATTATTCATAAAAATTAAGCTTTTACATCTAAATTATGATTAAAAAATTTGTTAAATCGTCCGTTATTATACCAATACAATTTTTCAACTGTTTAAAAACATATTTTTCAAACAAAAATAATATCAACTGGCGGCTTTAACATTGATTTCAAGGACCAAAATATTCAAAACTGAATATTTAGCTAATCTGAATTTTTCTAGATATGCATGCTAAATCAACTACATGTATTTCACAATATACAAGTACTATCATTGATTATGTTTGTGCAAATATTTCAGAAGATTCAATTGTCTACAATGGAATTCATTCAGGACCCTTATTTTGAAACTAAATGACTCGTTGGAAATTAATATTTGTTTGAAACCAAAAAATTTCAAATTCAATAGATTCTGTCTATCCTACACTGAAGTCAAATGGGAAAATATTTCAGTTCCAAATTAAATTAACCATACAGTTTTATAGTACTCTCTTGAATATGTTCAATAATGTATTTCCGGTAAAAAATAAACATAAAAAGAAAAAGCGGTGGCTCAATAGTCACAACAATCACAAAAATTTTTCAAGAAATTCGCCATGTCTCCATTGTCTAAGACTAAGAGAATACACATCCGAGATAAGCTTTCATGTTATTTTCAAAGGTATCGCTTAATTTATTGGCGAAATATCAAATATCATAGAAAAATATATTCCAAGAAGAAAATCTGCCAATAAATTTCACAAAAGCATAGGAAAAAGGCATAAAGTTATCAAAAATTATACCACAAAAATGATAGTAAGAAATTGACTTCATAATCTAAAACTCAAATTTCAATTACATACAAGTTAAAATCAACAAAATACTTTTCAAAATCACTATAATGTGAACATGTATAAATTATGGTACTCACTTGGTTATTCGATGACTTCTTCAATAAGAAATAATTTACAATATACTTGCATGAACAACAACCAAGCTTACTACCTCCATGTTTTGCTGAAACATGGAGGGAGACGTAACCCGAATACCAACTTTATAACAACGACGACCAGTTCAAAATGCGAGTGAATCATAAAATTCTCATTCGAGAAATGGAAAGGAAACGGAAAAGGAAGAATAGCTGACATTCACTTATGACACGAACGGTGTTGCCATTTATTCTTCATATAATCAAAATGGGACGAATTGTTCTGTACTGTGGTGTCTGTGGGATTGGAGTGGGATAGGTTGACGTTAGTTCTTAAAAATTTCTGATGGATTCCTTCAACCAATAGAGATGCGATAATGGTTCAATTAGATAAATAGATGAATTGAAGGGGTTATATTCTTTAGGAGTGATTAATTTTTTGGGAAAGAAAGTTTTTGGCTTTCTACTACTCCATCTTGATACAAAAAAGAAGGATGAGGGAATCTTCCAAAGAAAG
>WOGN01001352.1:0-19615 GCA_015342105.1 Leptinotarsa texana
TTACGTATCGAAGGCCAAAATCTGCCTCCGTTTTCAGAAATGGACGAAAAGATATTTGCAGTTATTCCTTCTTGATTATTTATTTCTTAACTTCTTTAACAGATGTCAAAGTAATTTTGAAATACGTAATTATGTCAATGTTGTTGATTGTGGAAGGAGAAAAATGCCTGAAAAAGTTTGATGAAACGCTATTCTTTATTTAGTTTTTTTTCCAAACATTCGTTATGGAATTGAATCAAAGATCATTCACAGGATTGCTACACAATATCGTGCATAGAAAAGGTAAAATTCCACATGAAATATTGTCATCGTCACTGGTGGACATCCGATGTTTCGGCATAAGACACTTGCCTCTTCAGTACCAAATCTGAATGATATCATAAAATGAAACCCAATTCATCCATAAAATTACGACTTTATGCCACGAATTAATTTAATCTACTCATGTCGTCGATGACAGAACGTAATGACAGTCATTCGCTTATTTGATTAAATCGCAGCCATAAGAATCTTGTTTAAAGTGAAAAGGATATATTTTCAGGAGAGCTCGATTTTAGGGAAAGAAATGTTTTGGCTCTTTGCTTTTCAATCTTCATACAATAAATGCGGGGATCTTCCAAAGAAAAGGAGGAAGCAATCATATAAAAAATACTGTATACAATGATGTAGAAGTAGAAAGTCAAAACCTTTCTTTCCTGAAAATATACCTTCAGGAGATTGTCCTGGAAGTTTAATAAAGCTGTATATTGTGAATACTCGCCAAAAACGGTCGATAAATTCGCCGAATTGAAAAATTGCATACTATATTAAAGAAATTACTGTGAAAAGTTATGGATCATATAAAGTGATTCCGGACTTTATGGGTTTCCTTGCACTTTACGACTGTTCACTACACAAAATCTCGGGCAGATTGTCGGTTTGAAATTATTTCGTCGTAACTTCGCAAATATGGTGAACAATTTTAAAACACTGGATTCATGACGCGGAATAATTTATATCCTGAACGTTGAATCAAATTGAATATTTATGTTGATTTGAGAAAGAAACTGCTCAGTTCAGGACTGCGCAGATCAATCTGAGCGTGCGCGTACTTGTCTGCGTCAATAAAGGGACTGATTTGTTTACAGATTCAATTCATTTGAACAATAATCTATGCATACTAACCATGTCTTTACTCATGTTTACATGAAAAATGGAAAGATATGCACACTTTTTCCTCCTGAGCGATGCGGGCAACTTTATACACTTACCTGTCCTTTCTTTCTACACTCCCTACTTTTGTATACAATATATTGCCAGTACTATTCTCCAAGAAACGAAAACATTTATCCTGGAGACACAAACACAACTTCTCAGGGAAGAAACAAGTTATAAATCATTGGGTGATATAAGGGTTAGTTGGCGTCAAACCGAAAAGTAAATTATGTGTCAGAAGCCGGGGATAAAGAAGGCGGCTGAAAAAACAGACTAAACGCAATTAATTCTCGGGATATTAAAAAACGACTTCCGCTTTGTTATCTTGGAATAAAAATGGGAATTTGTGAGGACACTCCAACATTTTACAGAGTTTTTGTAACGCGTAGTTGGTGGTAACACGGAAATGATTTTGAATGTTTCCCGGAAAATACTAAGAAATCTAAAAATGGTATCTATTAGATGATCAATAGGTTTATCATTATATAAATTCTATTCGAATGAGTCACATCACGTGAACAATTCCACGTGATGATAATGCCAAAATGAAGAGAGTGATTGGCGAAAGAATTAATCCTACACACTCTCAATACATTCTTGTGCTCATTGTTGAACTAGTCGAATAATTTTCAGCATGATTCTCCCATTGAGAATAGGGAATTCTTTTGTTGGGGAATCAGCAAAGCGTTTCTGATGAACCTGATTCTTCAAATGAACCCATACAAAGTAGTGGAAGTGGTGACATCAGAAAAATTGATAAGAGTCATGCAGTCCTACGCCAAGGTCATGAAGGAGCTGATAAGCCCCTCTGCAGTCATAAGCAGGTGCCAAAAATTGTCAGAATCAAAGATATGAGTACCTGTCATCAATGAAGGAAGCATCATAAAAACAGACCGTTAATTCTCGGACTGATAATTATTAATTCAATCATTCTTCACCAAAGACAATCATGGGAGCTGGGACTTATATGAAAAGATTTCTTTCTAGTTGACCAGTAACGACAGTTTTTTGAATTGTTCATTTCAGAATTGGGGAAGTTGGATATATCAGGACATAAATTATTAAAACTTTGCCAACCGCAATTGATATATCAATGATGAAAACTAGTTCTTCTCTCTGCTATCAATGCCTGAGCTGGTAACAATTCATAAGAGACAAATCTCAATTTTTTGTGTTTAGGGTGTATGAGAGAGTATGCTTGAAAATATAGTTTTGAAAATTATTGTTGATCCGGAACAACTCGATGAGAGTACAATTCAGTATAATATTCTATCAGTTTTGAAGATTATTTTCCACTTACGAAATGAGCCTTGCGGCGAAATGTTAGTTTATATGAAGGTAATTTCTTATAATGGTAATTAACCTATGTTAATATAAGGAGACGAATTAATACATCCAAAACAAAAAATATTTAATTATCTGAAAAAACAATTCGTTCGGCCCAGTCTCGACTTTTCTACATAAGAAAACAACTATTTCCCTGGGTAATACCACGAAGAGTGTTGGAATATACACAACAGATGTCAGTGCAGGAATTTCATAGAAGTATTTTCTGTATATGCTGTTGGAGACACAACTGCTGGAATAGAATATATGTAAAATATTGAAATATTTTCAACAACAGAAATTCTGATATACCTTGCTTCAATAGTTTAAGAGTTACATACTTTATCCCGTCAGTAACCATGTATATTAAAATTAAATCTGCCATTCGTGGTTTAGATACATGATCGTGATATTAGTTGGGAGTGTTTGGATGTTATTGGATTTGTTAGAGTTACTAGTTTAGGTCATATTCAAATAATTAACTTTCCTAGATTACCTTTGAGAAAGTTTTCATCATTATCAGCTTCGGAGTGAACAATTTTTATTCCTACGTGTCTTACTACTGAACTAATATTGATCTAATATACTTTCTGGAGAATACTGAATTCCCTACTTCTTTCTTGAAACAAACTTCCTTCCTGTCCTTCAACAACTGTAAATAGTAGCTTGATTGAAACCCCCTTAATTATACATTGTTCACTCAATTTGAGTTTGGTTTCCAGGCATGCCATGATGTTTCTTATACAGGGTGTAAATGAATAAGTGTAAAAAATTTAAGAAGTTGATTCCTCATCGAAAAAAAGATAGGATCTGGCTAAGTGTTTTTTGGTAGTACAAAACGTCAGTTTAATTCCAATATTGTAACTTTTTTAGTGCTTATGAAAAAAATTGTTATACAAATTTTATGTACCCCCTTTAAGGGGATGTATCTTAACAAGGGATGCTCCAATGAAATTTCTTTATATGAAAGATCCTATATTTTTTCGATAAGGAATCGCCTCCTTAAATGTTTTACACTTATTCAGTACCCTGTATTACATATGTTCCACTATTTTCAATGAAAGAGCTAATATTTTGTTCGTGTGAATATGGTTTTCTGTGAATAAAGAAGAGGCTGGGCCGGTCTGGCTATTCCCTGAAGTGCCTTTACATACAGAGGACACAACAAAATTAATGATGAACATTGGATCCGATAATCATGTGCCTCGAGTAGAAGCCATTTACCAAGCCACAATGATTTTGAGGCTCGGAAATAACAAGACATGAATAAACTGATAACTGAAATAATCAGAACAACATAGTGATCTGAGTAGAATAAGCACAGTTCACCCGGAGCTAGCAACTCCAAGACAAATTTTATTTTATTTTGACTTTCGATGATAACTACATCATACTATTTAGGTATTCGTATCGAACCGAATACACGATTCTGTAAGACCATGATGAAATCCTCAGTGTCCGAATTCCAGTCTATTCAACTTGAGGAAAGCAAAGATTGAGTCATTAGCTGAGCCGAAGACTTCAATAGTGTTGAAGAAAACCCCTGCATCAGTTTATCTTTATGTGACTGCAGGAGTGGAGTAGTCTCTACGTCTTTAAGGTCGGCTTTTTGCTAAACAAACTCCAAGTCAGGTTTTGTGTCGAATATCAAGTTCATTGGCCGCTTGGCCAGGTGTCTCAGAAAAAACGCAGTAATTTATACTATCTCATAATATCAAGAAGTGAAACCGTTAGACGGATGGTTTCGGATACAAACAACTATGGGAGTCCAGTTTAAACGACTCTAGAAGAGTACAGTAAGATTGCAACGGCTAACATATTTGTCGCTATACTTCTGCTCTTTCTCGGTTGCACCATTCAACAGAACTGTCGAAGTTTCTGCCAATATTTGCCGCAAGGAGAGTTTTTCACTAACGCTACTTCGTGAGAGTGGCGCAGTTCCACCTCGAAGTGGAACAGCGTCTCTCCGGTATCCAGATGTATCAGCATACCTTTGCCTACTACCTGCACATCATCTCCGTAGTCCCCGCTTCGTCCTCTTTCAGCGTGTACCTCTATACAATCATCTATTCCGAGTTCCATGCTCATATCATGCGTGTGAACTTCCATCATTCTTGAGGACTGTTGTACATCATTTTGATCCGCCTTGAAGGACAATGTCTGAAACGATAACAAAGATTGCGTAACTTACATGAAGACAATGAATAAACACTGAATATTACTCCGAACTATTGGCCTATCAATCATTGTAACTCCTAATTTCATCAAGGATCCTGAGTACGTCTCTGCACCTGGTAATGAAGCAGAGAAACATTAAATGTTGGCAGCTGTTTGCTCTCACATTAGCGCTGTCAGACGTGCAATATTTGCCACTCGATTTAGACCTAGAGTGAAGCCTACACGGAACGTACTTAGATTATCTACCACGCAACGAAAAGTGTTAATTGGATGACTTCATCACATTAGAGAGCATACACGTCAGCCTACCGGTTGCCCTTTTTACTCGGTATTCGTAATTCAAACGATTCTATTCTAGTGGGTGAAGAGGTTTCACGTTTGAATTAGCCGTAATTGTTATTGAGTAACTGTTGTAGCAGAATGCACTTTTTGAGTCCTACCGCCTCCACAAACATGCAAATCACAAGAGCGGGAAATGAATCCCATAAGCGTTTCATCGAGTGATTATTGAATGACAGAAATGTAAAAGTCATGAGCTATCAGAATGACAAGTATACGGATGACAGAAGGATCATCAATGTGGTTTCCAAGACTACATTAGGCTTGCGATTTAATTGTATTACCAGCAATAAAAAACAAATTCACTTGTTGCACGATTGAGATCCCATCCCTCAGTCGATTCTCAAGGAAAAATACCACCTTCTATGTTCCGCAAATCAGAAAGTTACAGCGTCTTGTTCAAATTTTGGGATATACCAATTTCAACATAGCTTCTGATCTTAATGAAATACTGTCATACAAATACTATGCTTCAATAGACCGCTATTTTGTATGCTTTCCAACCAGTCCGACACCTTGTAGGAGGAAAGTACAAATTCAACCTACATGAAAGAAGAGCAACAATCTTTCAATCAACTATAGCTCCATTGACAATATGATGCGGTTGATATTTACAAAGACTTTGATCATGTCTGGTATGCAGAGTTCACTGATTAGATAGCATGATTTGCTCGATGGTTGTTGTTCATAGGTATCCAATTTTCTTAAATATCATTCCCCAAAAGTAGCCATCGATGGTTCACTCACAATCCTTTTTTATTTATTATTGCATGAGCATTCGACTATGAAGAAGATCTGTTCAAAGTGGGTGCCGTGCGAATTAACTGTTGGTCAAAAATAACGTCTGATATTGTATTATGAATACCTTCTTTTGAGGTCAGCAACTCATTATATATTCATGTTGTCTGCAGCTATTCGTAAAACTGATGCTCTATTTTATAACTAGCAATAATTGGGAAAGCTTCACTAATAGCAGCTCTCCAGTTATATAAATGCTTGCTTGAATCACCCAAAGAGTTAAGAAAACCTGTATTCCGGGTAAACTGTGAGAAATGGAGCTACTATTTCTCCACTGAATACTTAGTCGATTCATTTCCAGATTGTATTTTACATTGTTTATTAATATAATTCTAAGTGATTGTTAAAACTTTTTGGTTTAATGAACCTGGTAATACCGTTTTAAATGCAACTTTTATTCAACTTGACTTACAGTCAATTCTCAATATTGAATTGTCTTGAACAAGTGACTAATCTGTCAAAATAAAATATACATATACAGTGTCTTCAAAATAAAATATACATATACAGTGTCTTCAACATCCTTCACCCCATGAAGAAGTCAAATCTTCACTCCAGTAGGCTAAATACACAGTTTAGTGACTGTTCTAATGAAGCTGCTTTTTTTCGTATGGATTCGAATGACGCGTACCACGCCGTCTCTGCCTGGTAACATTTCAGATACGCGACCCAGTAACCAGTATTTTCTGGATACATTTTCATCTATTATCACAAACTATTTCTCCTATTTCAATAGTTTCACTTGTGGAATACTACCTACTTTTTGGAATCAAGGTTGGACGATATTCTGTCTTTTCCAATATGAATTTGCCAAACTTTCAGCGAACCGCCACTGTTTTCTCCCGAGTATATCATTTTTGTTTTCACTGTAGATATCGACACCACCTGGTCTCAGCAACAGAAAATGATTGAGAGTGATGGCTTCTGGGTCATTAGGGTCTATTGAGATATGTGTTAAAGGTTTAGATTTCAGTGTATATTTAATTTCGGCCATCAAGGTTTGAAGAACTTATTCTCCGGGGCAAGCTGTTTTCAAAGTTACCCTGAGAGCCGTTTTCACGAAATGAACCATACGTTTCCATATTCCACCCATATGGCTAGCAGCTGGAGGGTTGAATTTCCATACAGTTCCCCGGTAAGTAACTTCTTCTGACGACTTCGTAAAATCCAACGTACTAGCAGCTTTTTTGAGCTGTCTTTCCGCTCCAACAAAATTTCTTCCATTGTCTGTGATAAATTGTTTAGGTTATCCACAGCGAGAAATGAATCGTCTGATGGTAAGAATTGTTGAACTTATGTTAAGTGTTGCCGGAATCTCAATATGGATAGCCCTCATAGTACTCCGTATCACTTTTGCTTTCGACGACCAATTGAAACAAATATTGGGCTAGAAAACTATATCCAAACGACTTGATTGCAGCATCAGAAACCAGTTCTTCGCATTTTCTGTTATTTCTTTATTCTCTAATTTTCGTGGATAACTTTTGTTGGTATGAATTTGAATCATAGCATAATACTGTTTGACGAATTCGTTGTTGCGAGTCAGTTTCCTTTTCATGCAAGCAAAACGTTTTATTTCATTCAGTTTGCTCTCAGGTAATGTTGTCACATAATTTCTCCAAAGATGACTTATTTCGTATCTGTTACTAATTTTCTGAATTGTTTCATACATGATTCCTACAGCTCTGCGGTTTTCTACAGAGTAAATGGATCTATCTTTCACCTTTACAAAAACTATCCTTCAACAATAGATAGAGTTCATCATCGTCGGTATGTCGACAGCAAAGATTGACGTGAATATGTTCTTTGTTATCAGGTAAATCATTAATGAATCCGCTAATAGTCCAACCTAATTTTGATCTAGAGATAGACTGGCTTATTCTTGGTTGAATAAACTGACGTGGGAAAATCAAACCACAATTATCTTGTCCGATAAGGAGTTCAGGTTTAGCACTTTCAACAGATGTGAGAACTTCAGGATCTAAATATGTTAATTTTTGAGTCATAGTTCCTACATCAATTTTGTGGCTTGGTGAATTCAAATTTCCTACTCTTCTGAGATTATTCATAATGAAACCACCAGGGTTTTCACCATTTGCTGAAATATTTACAGAAACTTTTTTTGTAGTGTCTTCATAATGAGTAATATCGTTAGTCCATTGGACTGATCAGTCCAATGAGTTCTGCATTCCTTTTAAAACAAATCGTTAACAGAAAAGACTTTGCCTGCTTCTCTTATAAAATTCTTTTGCAATCTACTGGTTTCAGCATTACCAATAAGAACTGTATTCAACTCTAGATCAGCATCATTCATCTCTGCAAATCTAATTCGTGGAACATTTTTGTTGGACCACTTCTTCTGCGAAAATTAGTTTCACATTTTTTTTTGGAATTCAGTTGCTAACTTTTCCATAGCGTGTTCTTTTGTAGTTCGAAAGACCAATGTTAAAACTTTTTGGTTTAGTGAACCTGATTAATACCGTTTTGAGTGAAACTTTTATTCAACTTGACTTACAGTAAATTCTCAATATTAAATTGTCTTAAAATAAGTGATTATCTGCCAAAATATCAAACTTATATACAGTGTCTTCAACACCTTATCTAATAATCAGGTAAATCTGATGAATAAAATATTATTTCAATAAGCTATATAGTATACTATTAGGTATTGGTTCACCATCGTTGTTCATAATATATTATTATATCAACTTCTACACCCTCATAGGCATCTAGATGCCTGTTGTTAACTAGTCTAACTAATCTTAATGAAGTGAAGTCTATGGAATGGTTTTGTTGCAAAATATGATGGGCGACTCCTAATTTTTCTTCCATAGTTCAGGTGTGGTAAGTGTTCCCTATATCTTATTTTGATAGTCCATGATATTTTGCATAGCAGTCCTTACATTTGCAGTAGAAGTTGGTTGGATACGTTCTTTCATCATTCATTTTTAGATTTTTGTAGCTAATCGAATCTCTCAAATTGAAGATTTAACAAACTTCAAAGATTGGCATTATGTGAATAGTGAGAATAATGCATGAGATTCAGTTTCTAGAGGTATTTTGCATTCGCATTCAAAAAAATAACATGCGCCAAACTATAAGAAAACAAGTATAGCTGAGGCACAGCGAATGTGCAGCCTTCAAATTAAAAGTATTTTCTTTTCACATATTCAATAGTTAGAATAGGATAAAAAGGGTATTAGCTCACTCTAGGAAACTTATCGGTTAAGAAGCTGGGTTTATTTGGCCGAGTGTAAATAGGCGTGAGCCACAATAAACCCTTGCGGGATACGGTGGAGGGTCGAATAGACCCATTAACTTCATACCTAACCTAACCTAACAATTGCCGTAATTCCAACTGTAAGAGAATTGAAAAACTATCCATAGAGTATCCTAAATATTCATTGACCCTACTGGAAAGATTAGCTCAAGAGAAAATTTTTGAAAAAGAACTGTAAGTATTGAAAACAAAAGGGGGGACTGAAGAATAGTAACGAGTAGGTCTAATTCGCCGAAACCGGTCGTAACAAATAATAGACCTAGTAGACATTTGACCTAATGTCATTTTATTTATTCTACATTAATTATTACCCACATCTGAAAATTTGGTACAAGACAGATTCATGAAATATCCTGCTCATGAGGAGGCAATATGTCGCTACCCGGATGCATCACCAAGCCTCACCGTATGATGGGCTGAATTTGAAACCCCTGACCTCTCTGCCAGAACATATATTTCTTCCCTGTAGTTAACTCCTTATGATGCTAACCTGGTAAGAGAAACGCGCGTCAGCAGAAAGTAATCTTGTTCTTGTTGCGATAATGTCATTTCAGTAGACAACTTCCTTGGTTTGTCAAAAAGATCCAGAATTGGAGAACTGAGATTGTCTTGCTTTTGATTCGATGTTGCAGAAAGGACAGTTTAGGTCGTTCAGTCGACGTCCACCTCCTCTGTCGAATTCATTAGTGATTCATCGTGTTTCTACAGAGCCCTGCATCACCAATAACGAAAAAGTGCCTAGTATCTCGGAAGTTCCGTGAGTTTGCTCATAATAATACAGTCTTTTCGCACGAATAAATACAGCTCAAGATTACTTTTTATTTAGGTGTACTCCCACTCTGTTTCGAATTGAAAAACAATTGTGTTCAATCATAAAAAAACAATTTCAACTTCATCACCTCAATAATTGATATTTTCAATGATACAGACTTTTTGAGATACTTTTGAAAAAACCTGTATCAGTTCAACAACTTCACTGAAAATACCCAGTATCTACAAAATACATAACAAGATCATCAATCAGTCGTGTTGACCAACCGTTTACTCGAAAAAAGTAATTTCCCGAATCTGACATGTTATTCGGCCGTTGTTCTGATGATAAAAATCATTTCATGTTCTGCTAATCATCTTGGAAGCCACCAATGAAATATAACTTTTATTGCTTTCGTGATGGCTCTTGGCCGTCTTTTCATCGCTTCTGCACAATGTACGGGGAAGTATTTTTGAGGCAAGGTTGAATGCTTGACCGCTTCTCTGTTTCCTTTCGGTTGGTTCGAATTCAACAGAAATTGCTTGTTGACTTGAGCAGTCCCTTTCATTCGGTTAGTTTTTTATTCGTTAGTTGGACTTCCTGAACTTTTCGGATTTTTTGCGATCCATATCGTAGTTGGATCATAAACAATGTTTACAAGCGGGACACCGCACACTGGTCTGAACCTGACCTGGCCGCACACAAATCGAAACGTTTTCGTTCAAATTTTCTCAAACCGAAATATTTTGATCTATATATGGACAGCTCTATAGTTCTGATGTCTAATATCTGAGTTTCATTTCGAATGAATTCGTTTCACAACATTGGAACCGGCCCATGGACCTGAATCAGACTCTATCCGATTCAGTGATACTTTCGTTCCGGTGATACCTCTAAGAGTTGTATGAGCTCGCATAACAGAAAGCCAATCTCTACTTTCTCGTCCATTGCCTAATAAAAAATAAATGTACTCAGTAAGCGGTCAAAAAATTTTTGTTTCAAAACGTTTCGACCTCTTTGCAAATATACGTTTCTACCTGTGTGTGGTCTGGTCTGTCTCATAGCAGAACATACTCTACGGCAATCACGAGAACTTCATAGTATGTTGAAATGAATTGGACATACGCTGTTATTCGAATTGTATGATTTGGGATAGATTTTGAATGCAGTTGGAGAAAATGAAACATCCATTTTTTGCATTTAGAAACTTGCGTTTCTAGCAACTTAACCATGCCACACAGTCCCCTACGGCTCTGAGGAATGATAGATTCTCTACAGCCTCCTACGACTCTAAAGATTGTTTTTCTACAGCTCCCTACAACTGTGAGGAATATATTTGATAGACCAGAGCTTCGGCAAGGATAAACCGAAATATTTCCCATGGGGTCCAATAAAATCATTGGACGGAATGGGAGAGAAATTGGAGAAAATGAGTTGATATGGCAATTGCTAGACACAGCTGGACCATACTTTAATTCCCATTATGATATTTACGTATATGTGCGTGCTGCATTGAGTACAATCTCAGTTGCTCTTTTGAAATTTCTGACATCGAAATCGGTCTCTTTTGCTCATTATGTTATTTGTTCGTATTCGAACATGGGTCGACTAAAAATTATAGATTGCCGGATATGTCCCAGACATGATCTCGAATCCCGAAAAAGTTAATCTGAGACAATTCAAATTCACATTTCACATGTCACATTTTATGTGACAGGCAATATCTGGTTTGTTGAAGGCGATACTCAAAAATCTTTCATAAAAAAGTTTTAGGAGTTCATGAGAGCTATATTTTGATTTAATTTTTAAATATACAGGGTGTTTGGTGTAGGTGCTACAGACCAAAATTCCATTTTTTAAAATAGAGCGCCCTGTATATCATTACATATTCAGATGCTACGTTGAATTCTGATATCATTTCATGTTTGGTTTTTGAAATTCGGTTACGGCGTTGTTGAGTTATTGCTTAAAATGTAAAGTCTTGAGAACGACTATTATTTTTAAAAATATCTCATACAATTATTCTCTCTGCATCAGATCACATGAAAATCAGTCAAAATTTTGGGTGTTCGAAGTAATGGTTTCAATTTTGAGTTGTGGAATTCAGTCAGGAATCATTTTGAATATGAAACTTGGTAAATCAATTCATTTATAAAATATAATAAGGCAGAACGAAATGAAATAGGTATCTTATAGTATCAGTTCATCCGTTACTTATAACTTGTATCGTTTTGTTATTATTTACTTTTACGTTTTCTCAGATTTCCCTTATCGAGAATCGGACCCTTCAAAGACAGGTACAGTTAAATAATGTGGGAAACGGAATGAAAAAAATAAGATCCACTCTTTCATATACAAATTGAGACTGATTCAATTCACTTTGCCGAGGTGATTCAGATACTTTATTATTGTGAAAACTCCTTCAACTGGTTCAAGAGGTCCTTTGACGACGTTTTTCCCTTCTGAATTCATTTTGCGTCCAGTTTATCCAAAAAAGAACATGTATATTTATACGTTTATTTTTTCTATTGGCCGAATCCTTCCATATTTATGTCGAGTTTTTGTTGAGCTGATTTTCAGGAGTATATGAGACTTATGTTTGACAACATGGGGTATGTTGTGAGGGTGTGCAAATATTTGTTGTTTGCAAGAGATTGCTGAATGCTGCGTGGGTTTAGTACTGCGATTTGAATTTATGGCAAACTAAAATAACAAGATGTTAAAATTCTGTTTGTAGTCAGAATAGGATACACGGGATAGAGACCTTTGAAATACGGGGTGTGTTCAGGAAATTACAGGAATTGTTGAATTACACGAGTTCGGAGAGTTCAATTGTCAATTTTTTTATTATATCAGTATACATGCTGCTAAATTATGGTGAAATTCTCAGCTGTATTTATTGTTGTTTTTTTTCACGTTGCCTATGACAGTTGCAATGGTTAAACATGTTTTTGAGAGCTCGGAAATTTTTGTTTGTAAAATAAAAACCAATGGATTAAATAATCTGCAATGAATTTTGCGTAAAAAGTGGAATATATTATAACAAACTGTGTGAAATATTAATAAGGGCCTATGGTGAGTCTGCTATTTATGAAACAGAAGTTTAACAGTGGTATAAACGTTTCTAAGATTGCCATGAAGACGTTGATGATGACGAACTCACCACCAAACAGCAGGTTACTTGTAAAATGTCGATAATTGCCCTGTATTGCAGAGTATTCTCACAAAATAGCGAATGATTCATTGAAATTCTCGAAACTTCATGAATATAGAGCTGAAGAAGGAGAATTCCAACAGAGAAAAGGTTAAGTTTGATTTAATTTTTGGGAACTGTTTCAAAAGTATACTGACGTGGGTATTCCCAATGTTTTTGATAATAAATGACTAATACAGAACATTTATAATTATAAAATAGCTCACAGCATTCATAGAATGTGAAATTGGAACTATGGCGAAAGATAAAACCAAAAAAATGAATATAGTTTGAAAAATTAAAAAACACCATTTTAAAGAACATCGAACTGAAAAGTTAAGAATAATTTTTTTGAATAAGCTTGAAACAATAAGGAAGGAAAAATACTAGTATTATGATTTATATTTTCATAATAATACTGGTATTTTTCGTTCGTTATTGTTTTAGGCCTATTTAATTTTTTTTTAACTTTTCAGTTCGATGTTCTTTGAAAGCGTGTTTTTTAGTTTTTTTAAATTATATTTATTTTTATTTTGATTTTCTTTTGAACAACCTATCAAGGAGATTACGTATAGCGGCATCTGCCCGCGAATACCTCAAGCAATAATTGATAGTTAGGTACAGCGCCATCTGCCCGCGAATAGATCATGAAATATCAATGCGGTTACGTAAAGCGCCATCTGCCCGCAAATAGATCAAGCAATAATGCCGATAATTCTGTCAATACAGATCCCGAGCTTGAGAGTTACAAACATACATACAAACATACATACAAACAGGTGAAGCTGATATGAAGCGTCTAAAAAGCGTCAATCACCAGAAATGCAATACTCTTGGGCAGACAAGACATTGAAAAAGAATAGTCTGGAATTGATGAAATGAGCTGCGAGGATTGTGATATACGAACGATAACAGGTAGTAGTTAGGTCTTACTAACCGTTAGTAATTAGGCCACTAGCTGTTTACACATATTCATTGCGGAGTAGAAAGCCAAAAATCAATTTTTCCTATAAAATATCCCTTTTTCAATAAAAAATGCGTTTGGCTTTCTACTATTCCATCTTGATACAAAAAAAGAAGGATGAGGGAATCTTCCAAAGAATGGAAAGAAGTAACTCTATACATGGATGTGTAGATCATGCAAAGAAGTAACTTTCAGACACAAACTAAAAGAAAGTCCTCCTGTGGTGAATTATACGAAAGAAAAAATTATTTCGAAACAAATACTTCTATATGAACACTGAATTACACAGAAGATACTTTTCTCTACTCAGTTTGTATTTCAAACAATCGTTGTGGAATAAAAAATCAGATATCATTTACATGAGATCTACTTTAAATGAATAGTCACAAATTGCACTTACATAGAACACTGTCATCCTCACTGATACACACCGATGTTTCGCCTTAATACACTTGCCCTAAGGCTCTTCAGTACCAAATTGGATAACATTATAAAAAAATACACACACTTCATTCATGAATTGTGATTTTTAATGTCACGGAATATGCTTGATGACATCGTAATGTCATTCATTCACCTATTTGATTCAATCCCAGCCAAGAGGATCTTATTTGAATTGAAGGGGTTATCTTTTCAGGAGTGACTCATTTTTGGGAAAGAAAGTTTTTGGCCGGTATCGCGTCGCGGAAAACCAGCCTCTCCAATTTTATTCTGACATATCGGCGTGGCGTCCAGTGTACAGTGTTGCTGCCAAACAATATAATACATCATTTTCAGACTTTTAGATACTCAACTTTGTCCATCAAACAGAGTAACTCAAACAATGATAGATGCGTGGCCACCACGCATTGGGTAATATAAAGAAAAAAAACAAGCCTCCTTACACTAGCCAATCAGATTCAACTGCCATTGGCTGGTTGATTTCTTTCAGTACATTGAGTACAATCCAAGAAAGTTAACTCAAACAACTTTCATCTACAAGTTGAAGAGCATAGTGGTTTCGAAATAGATGCTTTTTTTCTACGTATGAATACTACGACCAAAACTTGGATCAATTTATTTGGTTTCCGAAACTTAACTATCATTGGAAAACCATTGTGAATGCTGCAACTAATATGATTCGTGAAAAAATGGTACTCTGCTTCAGTTAATTGACGAAAAGTTACGGTCGCTAAAGTTTTGTTCCAATAAGTCATATCGGAGGTGTTTCGCGTATACCGTCGACATATATGTGAAGCCCTCAAGAATTTGTTCTCTTTGATATTTGTATTACTGTTTATGAAAAGATCAGAACTCCTAATATTGGTATTTATAACAAATTATACTAACGTAGCAAAAAAAAATACACAGGAGGGAACATCGGTTTAGGAGGAAATTCAAAGAAGCCGCATACATGGTATCCAAAACCGTAGTCAGCCAAGCTAGCGTAGAGATAGGCAACATATGAAAACCCATAATCAAGTGAAAAATGGCAAACTTCTGCCAAACGGTCGTCTCTCGATAAACCGATGAAGCGGAAAAAGGAAAGCGGATATAAGTAAAAGTATTCGAATGACTCAAATAGTCATCTCTGGAATTAGTCCAGACATCACGCTAAGACGATATTGGATAATAACAATTGGAACATTATAAAGCAACTTGGCTTGGAATCTCTTAATTTTCAAATTTTTAGATTTTTGTTCAATTGTTTTATTTCTACATGTATTTTATTTCATTGTTATTTAATTTCAGGGTTTTTTACTAAATATTATTGTTATTTTCGGCTATTTTTTTTTCAATTATTTTTTTCTATTATTTCTTTCATGGATTTAAAATCATTTTATATAATATCAGACAATGAAAGTCCGAACTAATGGAACTTCTTCAACAATTCATCACAATTTGAATGTATCAGTGGCGGTAATATCAATGTTTCCAGTAATCATTGTCGATTCGATATCAATTTGAGGAATTAGTGATTATATTCCCAGATACTGAAATTTTTGTGTGATTTATTATTTCGTAGTGAATCCCTTTCGATAACACTGAAAAACAAACGCATCTTCTTTTTCAGTTTCTGTAAACCATTTCCTGGCAATTTCCGTAGCTGTTTGGAATGAAAATTTGGCGATCGACTCATTTCCGTTTTCCTGTCATCGCAACTTCGAAGAAGTCACTCTCACAATATTCTCAGGAATTATGTGAAGTACAAAGAGCGGATGTATCCACTGATATATTTAGTTGTCATTTCATTTCATTTATGACTATTTGGAATCAATCCTGTTGTTTGAGATACTGCTTTTTATATACTGAAATATTCCAAATGGAAGACGTTGCACAGGTGCCCGAAGGTTTTACTTCACCTTTTTGCGCAGCATTATCTGGGTTATTCACTTCACCTTCCAGTAATACTTTTGTTTGTCTTATATTTTCTCTATTGCAGTTATATAATGGTATACAATGAATTAAATCTAGAAGATACAAATTTCTTTTCCATTATTGGTGAAAATCGATACAATAGTTGAGACTCTATCATTTTTTATTTTGTAATCATCAAAAGTTTCGAAAATTTTTGCCAAACTCATCGTGATGAGTTTGATTCGTAAACAGGATTCGGCTCATTTGTAGGCTATGGTTTCAGAATTGATTCAAATGCATATACTATACTCTGAACAGTTTCTCGATATTCTCAAAGTTCAAAATAATCATAAGTATCTACACATTCACAGAATTCATCAACCCTAGCCACATAATCGACCAAAAAGGATAATATAGCAATAAAACCTGTTCAATACAAAAGTACAATAAGCCACCATCACTTACTCATCATGATTGTGTGCAGATATTTGGAATTATACTAATCTCGATATATCTCTTATCCACCAGTAATGACTTCCACTAGAATCATCGGTTATATTCAGCAGATTCACGTGATCATCAGGTCTACATTTCAAATAGTGTATTGGGCCTACAACTTTAATTCTACCCATTCTTATAACTTCAACGTCAGAAATAAGTTTCAAATCACTTGGAAAATCTAGTTGATTCTACATTCAACACGGTGGAAAAGAAATGGTATGACGACTTTTCACAAACTCTTACATTGCCAGGATACAGAACTGAAGTCACAGTCACGCATATCAGTACTGGTCCTGATTCACCACATTCACAACACTTTCCTTGAATTCAATGAACCTGGGTAGTTTAATGTGGGAAGACTCTTCGAAAAAACTTTACTCATAACCATTCACCGTCAAATACAAAGTTTTCCCGATGATCCAACCTGAAACTATATAATTTGTTTTTTATACACTCAATTGATGATGGTGTGAATAGATAGTATACCTGAATCTTGATCTTGAAATTCCATTGCCTGAGCAGTTAACCAGCAAGAGTATTATGTACCATATTCGAATTATATGATTCGATCGATGAGTTAATTAGAATTATTGAATGCTTCATCTCCGAAAAGCTCTTTGATTGTATATTGTAACATCTAAACAACTCCATCACCACTTCTTTGAGTAGTTTTAATATTTTATGTTTCAATACTTCGAAAAATGTGAGGTAATATATGTGGTGATCCTGATCCACCCTGTAGCTCACAATTCTCAACTCGCATACTGTACTTACAAATTCAAAACCCTCTCCATAATGAATATACATCTCCCACGTACATTCGTCTGATCATTTGCATCATTAGCGATGACGACGCAGTTTGTGATTTCGAGTAAAACTATTTTCATATTCCACAAAAACATTGTGTATGAAATTATATAAATCGCGAGATTATGAGGAGAATCGGAAATTTTATTTATTTCACTTTGTATTTGTAAGTTACGTTATTGAACATTTTTAAACGAATACAATAAACTGATATGTATAACATATACAGCCACTCTAGATAATAACAAATGGTCCTTAACGACTTCAATACCTGAATTTTGTTCAAGAATAATAATAATAATAATAATAATAATGATAATAATAATGATAATATTTGAGTTCTTGGTGGAATGATGTCCTCTCTACTCTCGAATTTTAAAATCATACTGGCTGGCGGCACTAAGGCAGAAATCTTAGCCGCACAGGCTGCCGCACTAAGGCTGAAATCTTAGCCGCACAGAAGGTTGTCATTCTTGGCTCACTGCGCTTGCACATGATTCTCGGACCCAATAATCACTTACCCCACGGTATGGGTAGTGGTCATTGGTTGAATGTATCGGGGCTTTGAAGGATAGGATTCTATGAAAGCATGTCCCGCGACTCGATGTCTGGACCAATTCGAATCTTGATGTTAAAATTCCATGTCTCCAGGCGAACTGCACGTTCATGGTATTCATTGTTCACGGCCAAACTTCAACGTCACATTCCATGACAGAGTTGAATATTGAGGAAATACTATGCGTTCAAGGTCATATGGGATCTACATAACTTCAGGTCCTGAGACGATCTTCAACGTCAAACCTCAAAATCACGCACCGAAGACAAGTTTGAATCTCAAGGTTAGCCCATGCGTTCAAAGTCATATAGCCTTGTAGATAGCTCAAGTTTATCTGGCATCACTAAATATCAAGGTTGAGTGGTGGGGAAGGTCCTCAAAAAGCCGCAGTCAACTACTTACAATCAGCCTGCATATGCCTTTATATGCAGGCATATGCAGGCTGATTGCAGACTTCATTTATTACAGGTTCAGACAGCTCCTCGTCATCAGAATTTTCCGATACCGTTAGGTCAGAGGAGGAAACCCCTAAAACTAACGAGAGGCCAGTAGATACACTCCCAGATACACACCCAGACATACTATCAATTTTGGGTTTTCATCTCAGGGATTCTAATTCAGGAGATTCGGAAGTGCATGATCAGATTGTTAATCATTGGACTTTTGTTATTAACTGCGGTATTTACAAGGCTGAATGAAATAATCTAATAGATAAATATCCTATTATAAAAAATTGCAAATCTCTCTCAGCACCCATATTGAATCCGGAGGTGAAAACCATAATAGGCTAGAACTCAAAGAGAAAAGATATGTTTTTGGCAAGAATTCAGCATCAGTTAGGATGTACCATTTTGGCATTATCACGTCCTTTGAATAAACTATTCTCTTTCCCAATAGCGGAAACAAACCTGACTCTGCTCAGCTTGGTAGAATCAGCAAAACTCTTAACACATCTGCATCACAGCTTGTCTAGCCTAAAACCGGATGTCAAGAGAATAATAGAAGATTTTTCTCAGTTCGAACTTCCATTGTCTAATATAATATGAATCGATTTTAAAACCCTAAAAAAAACAATTGAAAAATTAATGAGATTAACCGAAAATAACAATTTTATCAAACAAAAAACTGAAATTACATAGAAGTAACATATAAGCAACAACAAAACAAATAAAAATTGAAATTATAATGAAAGCTTAAAATTAAAATTAAAAATTATTATTAACAAAAAATTAAAAACAATAATAATAATTTTTTATTTTTATTTTTGAATTCATAAAAAAACAATAAAAAAATCAATGAGACCTAGCGAAAATAACAATTTTATTAAACAAAAAACTGAAATTGAAAAGAAATAACATTCAAGCAACAACCAAACAAATATAAATTGTAAT
>WOGN01001353.1:0-19611 GCA_015342105.1 Leptinotarsa texana
GACCTCGTTAGTCCTTAGCTCGCACAAGTTTCTCAACTTCTGAGAGTTGTCGTTCGTATGGGGGCGGCAGCTGATTAACGGCAAAACAGATTTTAAACAGACAGACATCCATCTTGGTGTTGAATGAATAGTTTTTCCAGGAATAATACTAGCGCTCCCAATTTTTTAAAACTAGTTTGAATTCGTGAAACTTGGTTTCCGATGTATCACGTTAGTTTGTATTAACATTTTTATATTTGCTCATGATTTCTGAATTCGGTTTCATGATATCGGTATCTTTTTTTTCGTTGCCATTTAATTAATTCAGTTTTAGGTGAGTGAGGTTAGAGTAATGCAGATTTGTCTAATGTGAAACCTGTTTGTTGAAGGTTTTTCAATCGTAAAAATGGCTGAAATATTTTTAAAATATTCAATAATGATTTCAACTTTCTCAAGTTCATTCAAATCAAGAAAAATGGATAATTGACCAATCTTCATCAATTCACTTGAAGAACTAATATAGAAGAACTAATATAACAGCGACAAAAATACATAGTAATTAATAGCTACCAAGATAAACAATGTGCTTGTCTTTAGTTCACAACATCGACACCAGAGGGAGTATCGCCTATTTTGAATTCCCTGTAGCATCCTTAATATCTTCCGTCGATATTTGCTCATCAGCCAAAAACTGACGCTGAATAATATCATTCGCGTTGATCGATTAAAGAATGAGTTTTGTAATACCCGGTATCACGAAGTATCGAAAGCGCTCGTAAAACATCAACATGTAGTGAGAAGACGGCTAGGGTTCCGAACGTTTACAAGTTCATTACCATCGGCATCATTACTCTGAGTGCAAAGTAATGATTTGAGAAGAATAAGAAAATGCTCTTCAAGAGTCGATGGCAGCCAAGCAGCGAATGTAACCTGTAGTTAATACACGCACACCAGAAAATGAATACTTACGTTACTTACATACCGGCACCGTGTTATTTGAGATAATGTTAACTACCGGATGCTGAGAAGCTTTTTGCTTTCGTTTTCCTGTTCCATACTTATACCTTATTCAAATCGATTATTTTGTGCCGTAATAATTCGAAAAGAAGTTGCTGAAAAAGGAATAAGAAAGAGCTAGTATTATACTGAAAACATACCATGGAGAAGCCTGAATAGAAATAATATTATATTTCACATATATGCCACAATGAGGTGCTAGCTTAAATCAATTGTTTCAAAAAACAAGTATATACTCCACATTCACATGCTATTATATAACTTTTTTCATTTGTAGTTTCATCAAATACTGCCACTTTTTATTTCAAAACAATAAAACTCACTTATATAACCTAGAACTACTATAGGTGTATGATACATGTATATGCCACCAGAACACTTTAAAAATAAAATACAATAGCTAACAAAGTTTCCAAAAATTTCTTGTTGTTTCGCTTCGAATATAGATTCATAAAAATATAATTTACTCGCATATATGATATATGATCCCATAAGAATTTTGTGATAAGCGATAAAACTCACCAAATATTCATTTAGAATGTTTAATTCAGCAAATAAATGAAGCATGCTATCTTTGTGCAATTTTTTTCATTCAGGACAAAATTTTATGACAGGTTAATACAGGATTAATCTATCCGCATGGCCCGGAATGCAAATCAGTTCACGTCATCAATTTCAGTTTAAAAAAACTGCTTTCGCATAGTTCTGTTAGTATTTCATAGTGTATGTTGAACTCATGCCTCAAAAGATGGTTTCAAGACACTGTTGCCTGGAATAAAAAACTGAAATGCACGGTATATCAGTCCATTCCAAGAACCCTGAATCATCATTAAAACAGATTATCCAAAATCAAGTCGGTTCTTTTCCGCTTGTTTTACTATTGAACAGTTATAAAGGATTCGGACTGTTGCTTCTTCCGTTAACTTGATTCATTCCCACCAAATAACAATGCGAAATTAGTTTTTCTGTAAGAATATATGAATATTCTTCAGTCGAAATAACTAGAATGAAATCATAATTTTCATTTTAGTATAATTGATATGGTTCAGTAAAAGTTTACGCTGTAAGAAATTATTACTCATTGGAAATACTCGTAGTTGAAGTAGTAACCATGAGATATTGGCTATTAACTAATTGCCGCCATTCTCTAGTAGTATATATTATTGCCAACGTCATTTCGTGCTAGGAATCGCACGTTAAAATATGAGACCTCGTAAATCCTCAGCTCAGAAGTTTAGACTTCTTAGAATTGTCATTCGTAAGGGAGCGACATCTGGTTGACGAAAAAACATATTATAACAGGCAGATTAACAGATTATACATAGGAGATTTTAAAATATAAAATATGGTGAACAGTTGGATTATATGTTTATGACCCTTGAGCTTGTTTTATAAAAACATCAATTATTATGAGTTCACCATTCCGTTACTCTTATTCTTTATTGATAATATTGGAAAATGACGTATAAGTAAAATACGTATTACGTACGTAAAATAATCTCTAGATTTTGGGATAGAAAGATTTTGGCTTTATGCTTCTCCATCTTTATACAAATAGATTTGGAAAACTTCCACAATTATTTACAAAAATTCGTACATCATGCATAGAAGTTGCTTCTAGATAAAAACTAGAAGGAAAACCTCTCGAAACAACTACTTTCATCACTTACATGAAACAGTATCGTCTTGCATGACGGACATCCAATGTTTTGGAATAAGGCTCTTGCCTCATTGCTCTTCAGCATCAATCTAACATTACAAGATGAGGCACTCAATTCATTCATGAAATCACGACTTTTGTCGTGAATGAGTTCAATCTACTCATGTCATGGATGACAGTACATAATTGAATCCCAGCCGTAGGAACCTTGTTTGAATTGAAAGGGGTATATTTTTTAGGAGAGATTAGTTTTTGGGAAAGAAAGTTTTTGACTTCCCATATTCTTTTCTAGAAAGAAGAAAGGCAATAATATCAAAATAATTTATTTACAAAGAGCTACAGGTCATGCATAAAAGTTACTCCCTTTAAGAAAAAGCACAATTTTGAAGGTGAATTTGTGAAGATGGCCGAGGAGGCGGCACCGAATACTAGTCAGGTCACTACCATGATGTAATTTTTTGGACTGATACTCCATAAGTAACGTAATGAAGGCGACTTATATTACGTCAAACACACTTCCAGTAAGGTAAAACCACGTAGAACTGGAATCGTGGGTTTCAGAGAGGATTTAATATTCTACACGGTCATCGAACCAAAAATACACCTCCGGCCTTGCAATAATTCATATCAACAAATGGTTCGCATTCAGTTGAAATGGCTTTTATAAATATATTAGCGATGATGCTATTACGATTTCCTTTCGAAGCGATAGTATACTATACCTCAACAAAAAAAAGCATGATATTACTTTCAGAGCAAATGAGCGTGACTGATTCTTTCAGTAGATGCTAGAGTTGATATTCTTTGCTTTTCATATTTGGTTCACTTCGAAGACTATTCCCATGTTTCATGAATATAAACTGCTAGACATTATAAAAAATGAAACTAAGTTGTTATTGCGAATTGATAAAAACACGTAAAGGTGATTGAACTTACATTGAGAACGTTACGAAACTGCATTCATTTCGAAGGAAGTGAGCTTTCAGTGATTTTGGATAAGTCTAGACCTATAGAGGGAAGAAAATAAAACAAATAGCGTCAGTGAATTTTAAAGAATAAAACAGTTCGCAATAACTTTCGTATTTTTCAATTGCCCATTGAATAGTCCAGATGTAAATATTGAAGTCTGAACCAAATTCTTCCATAACACCTTTGATCAATGAGATGTTCAAAGGAGACTGACTTCAAATTTACAAGTTCAACCGCTGATTGTTATTTATATTATTACTTCATTATAATTGTTCACAAAATATACTTATAGAATGTGTAATAAATACAAGTACATGGAGGTGCTTTGCACCAGACTCAATTATTATTCCTTTACATCTTCTACTTTATTATTTTTGTTCTATGATTCTAGTCCTTGCTCTATCAGAAAAAAAACATTGACTTACTCTTTTCAACTTATAATTTTAATTAGAGTTTTTGTTTGACATAAACAAAAAAATATTAATGTCATGAACAAATTTCCTAAATCTAAAGAATTTTTTTGCATCTGGCAACGCTGTGACTCACGCTTCGCGACGCACTTGCAAGTGTGCAATGTAATTAAGATTACATGAATTATCCGTGCTATTAGTTATGCAAAGGATGATTTTCAAGTCCAAGACCACTCCCGGCCTGACCTTGATTTCGTCTGAAGCATTGATTAAGAATTCATTGACTCGTGCATCGTTACCTAAACTCTAATTTTTTTTTTGTTTCAGCACCTTTCGAAAACGATCAGAGCACAGAAATTGAATACTACCCAGGTAAGTCGATTTTGAGCTTGTGAATTTGTGAAAATGCGCGTCCTTTATTGATTTCATTCAAGCACTGAAAATCGATACTATTCTAGAAAATATCAGATTCCAAAGAACAAATAATAATTAAATTGGTGTGATTTTTTTTCAAAGCATTTGAATATGGTTTCCTGATATGGTTTATGATACCTTCCAAACTAACTCTTCAAATAAATTATTTTAAAAATTTGATAAATTTTTATTCAACCATTTCTTCGCTATAATATTGTTTGATATACTTATAAAACACCAAAACATTCAAAGTTCAATTCTCTACTAATAATATTAGTGTTCAATTTAAACAAAAAATATAATTACTCTCATTTATTTTTTTCGTACAAAAGGAAAGAAAATATCGGATGACAAATGCCATAACAAAAAATTTTGAATATTACAGTGACTTTTTCAAAAATGAGGTAATTTTCATTTTAGTTCATTAATAAGTTGTACTTTTTGAAGCACTGAAGAAAGTTGATTGTTTAAAATGATTAACAGATTAACTTATGAGTAGAAAAATAAATTTATTAAAGAATCATAGACCAAAAAGAAGTGAAATAAAATGAAATGAAGACATCAAATATAAAGAAAAATGATATTAACCATAGAAAATGGAAAACGCAATTTACCATGAGTTAAAATAGAAATTAAAATTAACATCTCAAAAAAATAGAATAACGATAAGACAAGAAAGGAAACTGATTATAAAGCAGTGCAATAAATAATAAAATAACAGAAATGCTCAAATTGAAGAAATAGTAAAGAAAATAAAAAATCAAAACTTGAACCCAGCTAGGTTAGGTTAGGTCTGAAGTGAGTGGGTCTATTCAGCCATCCACTGCAACCTGCAAAGGTTTATTGTGGCTCACACCTATTCACACTCTACCAAATAAACCCAGCTTTTTAACGAAGCTGATTAGTTTGTATCGTGAGTAGTCTTTAAGGTCAGATGGTAGGAGTACGGCTTTGCCGAACTGTAGGAACCCCAGCGGGGCAGGCACAAAGTATATGCTCTGTTGTTTCATCATTTTGCAAACAGACATCATATCAGACAAGTGTCTGATATGATGATTCAAATGACAATGACCTGTAAGAAGGCCTGTTGAACATCGTAGTTCATCCCTACTGTAGTCTAACAATTATTTGATATCAAGTTTCGAAGGGTGAATAAACGCCTTGGAGTGAGCCAATCCTGAAAGATTCTGCCAGAAGTCCATAAATCTTCTTGCCATCCAGGTGTTCAATGTTTGTTTGGCAAAGCCTAAAGCGATGCCATTGGCAGGTTCTGGTCCAATGAAGCCGCTTGCAGCACTCTCCTTTGCAAGAGAGTCAGCAACTTCATTGCTTTCCAGACCAGTATGACAAGGAATCCCGACCAAAGACAATGTGTTGAGTCTTCCTATCGAGGAGAGTCATTTTTGGCAATTTGCTACCAATTGAGACGTTGCTCAGTATGAGTCAAGAGCTTCCAACGTTGCATGACTGTCCAAGAATATTTTTATTGACTTGTGTATGAGGTTAGATTTATCCCATCTCACCGCACACAATTCGATAGCGTAAATTTCCGTTTGAAATACAGTCGCATAATTTCCTAGGCAGGTAGACATTTCTGTCCTGGTTCTGCCACTTAAAACACCTGCACCAGAACCGGAAGGTGTTTTTGATCCATCTGTGAACCAACAACTGTCTGTTCTTAATATTTTTTTCTCCCGAGGGATACAATCCTCTCTACTCGGGAATAGTACTTTATAAGGCAGTTCGCAGTTATTTTTTAATGTAACATCCGTCTCATTGCCAGTATCCAGAACCATTTCCAATTGAAGGTTAAAATTCAGAATTGCGCAATAACAGTTCCTTACTGTGGAATATGAATTTCCGATAGGTTGTAAAAATAACTATTTGTGACCTATGAAACCAACTTCCCAACCAACTTAAGATACATCGTAGTCCCGTCATAGAGTTTCTCTACAAAGGTTTTCATATCAGTGCTACAACTGATGAATTATTGGAAGCATAACCCTCTACAAATTTTGATCTGAAGACTCTTCATTAATCTACACCGGAACCATCACGGATGAATAAATCGGTTTAAAATATTCTTCATTTCATTGAGAGAGTTGTTTGATAACTTATGTACCACGCTCTTGACGAAGGAGTTATGAGACTTGCTCTTATGCGAATATTTTTGTTCAGTTCTAATCGACCCACCAGTCCTAGGAATCGTAAATTAGAAAATAAGTTCCTCCATTACCAAATAGTGTGAAGTCTGCTTGATGAAAAAACGCAATTTTCTTTTAAGCTAATAATATTGTGTTTACAGTTTGTTTTTTCAGAAATTAGCTATTGATTTTTTCATCTTCTATGATTTATGCGATTTCATTTCATTTAAATTCCTTTCATTTAAATTCACCTCATACTTCTGTTCTCAACATTCATATCTGTTAATGATTTTACATACATTCATAATTTATCATCCAACAAAAAACATGGCTGACCGCATTTCAAGAAAAAAATCATTAAATAATCCTACGGTGAATATACTCTAACTTTTTTTTCAGTCGCTGATGCAACCGGTTGTTACTACAATTTCGAACACTACGACGAAGGAGACAGGATAATCACGAACGAGCCATGTTTAAATTGTACTTGCCATAATAGGATGCTTATGTGCTATCTGAGAGTATGCCCTTTCACTAAGGCCATCGGTCAGGACTGCAAAGTTGAAAAGAGATCGGACCAATGCTGTCCTATTATCACTTGCCCTGAAGGTAAATTATTTTCTCCACTTCAAATATTTCGTCATTCTTTCGTTACCTTAGGAATACGGAACAGATTAATATAAATGTGAAACCAGGAGATTTCTGTGACATCAGTGACTAACGTTATAGTCCTTCATACTAACTTTCTTGATACCGTAAACTTCGTAGAAACCAAGTGGTTCTTTTTACAAGGCCAACAAAGCAAATGAGCTGGTATTCAGATATCAATCAAATGACTATTCTTCAAAATATCATTGAAATTTCAGTATCCGATAAAAAAGTTTAGACTAGTATAAAAATTGGGAATCATGTTTCTAATAGAAACTCCTGGTTTCTTATTCTAGTGTTGTAGAAACAAATTACTCATTGTGTTTGCAGTTCCTGTACATCTAGTTCCTCAAACATCGACCCCATCGACGGCTCTCGGACATTTGAACGAATATGGATGTTCCATTGATAATCTCTTCTACGCCGATGGAGCAAAGGTGCCATCAAATCCGAACAATCCCTGTGAAGTATGTTATTGTATAAGGAACAAGACAGCGTGTATCATTCAAGAGTGTACCTTAACCGGAAAAGTTGTGGAAGGATGTCGACCAGTATATATTGAAGGTGTTTGTTGTCCTGTGCGGTATGACTGTGGTAAGTTACAAAAATTATATCCTTACATTTCAGTACTAATACGTCAATTTAAAACAGATTCTGATATTTTTCTAAAACTATTTCTATTTTTCAGACCACCCCGAAATAGAAACAACTTCTAGGCCACTGCTCACCTCTACGACGACAACAACCACCACCACCACGATCGTTCCACCAACCTCTGCTCCTTCTGACTGTATTTATCAAAACCAAGTTTATATTGACGGCGCTCTAGTCAAAAAAGATGTTCCTTGCGAGAAATGTTACTGTATGAGAGGTGATATTATTTGTGCAGTACAGGAGTGTGGACCAACTCCACTGGATAAAGTGAACTGCACAGCATTGCCAACAAAAGAAGGGCAATGTTGTCCAGATACTTATGATTGTGAAATGATCTCTGAAGAAGACTTAACTACTCTATCTTATTATGATGTACCAACTACACAACCAACAATTATTTCTTCACATTCTGTTATTGGAGAAGAAGAAAAGTCACAAAAACCGCAAGAGGATGTTGAACAATTCGTGACTGATAACGAAATAAAATTGGCTACAGAAGAAACAACAGCGACCATCACAACAAAAATAACTGAAGCTGTAACCGAAATTGTAGAGTCGATAACATCCACAATATTCGGAACCACAGAAAGACCACAAGAGGAGCAAATTTCAGAGAAGGAATATGTGAAACCATCGGAAGAAACCAAAGATAGTGCTCCACAAAAGGAAACACAATATTCGACACCATCAAAAGATACAGAAAATGAAGAGAAACAACAAGAAAAAGAAACTGAGAAGCCAATATCTAGAAAGGAAGAACAAAAACCGGAAAAAGAAACAGTAAATCCTTCGGATGATGAAGTGAGTGAAAATTCCACTCTTCCAGATGACGCAATTACGAAAAAAGTAACTGATGCAGAACATGACATAATAACAATAACGGAAGAAAGTGTTAAAGAATCCGCTACTGAAAGCAAAAAGCCTGACTCAGCTGAAACATCGGAGATTTTCCCAGTTGAACCTGAAGAACATATTACAACTGAAAATATATTGAATGAAAAAGATGATCATTCCTTCGATGATACTTCAGCACACGACGATAGTGATGCTGAAAATAATGAAATTTCAGAAAATGATGTGACAACTGACCAATCTAAATTACCGTCCACCGTTGTTACTGGATCAGACGAAGCGCATACTCGACCAATAGATCAGAAAAATATACCATCTCAAGAGGACGTTACGATCAGAGAAAAGGAAACGACACCAATTATATCAGAGACCGAAAAACCTGATTCAGAACAGTCAGCTGAACCCGTAGAAGTTCCTCAAGATGAAAACTCACAGTCGCCGCAGGTACCTACTGATGGAATCCCAAGTACTGAAGAAGAAACATCAAAAATAAGTTCAGAAGAAACCACTTCAAGTACCAACACTCCGGTGATTTCTGATATCGAAAAATCAACAGAAAGTCCAGATGTAATCGAATCTCTCACTAAAAAATCACAAGAAGAGGGACAAAACAAAGTAACTGAGACACCAGTAACGATTGATCCGAAAAAGGAAACAGATATTACTGAACAACCAACTGATGGAAATAGCGTAAATCAAAGTTCCGATGATACTGTAGTCGATGCCCTTGGAACAACGGAAATTCCAATCAAATCAGAGACACCAGAGGTCGATGTCCAACCAAATGAAGAAAATCAAGAAAAAATCACTGAACAAGCCATAAGCGAAATAGGAGTTACAAAATCTGCTGTGGACGAAGTAATGAAACCCATCAGTTACGACATGGTGACCGAAATTCAATCTAGTCAAAATGGGCTAGGCGCTACTGAAGAAAGTATCTCTACTGAAGTAACACCTAAGACAGAAGTAGAACTCACAAGTGAAGTTACTAGACATATCATTGTTTCAACGGAAAGTTCTGACACAGAAAATCGTGCAGATGTCACCGAAACTTCAAGGATAACAGAAATTCCTGAAGGGGAAAAACCTAAACCTGTTATCAGTTCTCATGATGCCCAAACGACAACAAAGAAACCAGAAGAGGAAATAGAAATTGTGACGGGTATATCTATGAAAGACACCGAGAAACCGCAGTCGATGGATCACGTTTCCGAGACAACATCGTTTGAAATAGATTCAAATGAAATAGAAAAATCAAGTGAATTGCCAGATGTAGTAACGGATCATTTCCAAGTTAGCCAAGTGGAGAAACAATCTAAACCTTCTGATCCAAATGAAAAATCTAATGAAATACCAACAGCTTCAGAAAAATGCACTGAGGAACGCTGTGTCGAGCAAGTTACAAGTGAAATAGCTCATGATGAAAAATCTGAAGATAAAACATCAGAAATTGTTACACCTAACTTGGAAGAAGGATCCGAACAGGTGAAACCATCTGAAGTTGTAGAAAGTACTGGAGAGCCAGAAAACGAAACGGAATCTTACGATCAAAAAACCGAAAAACCGAAAGAGGAGTCGTCTTCTGAAAAGCCAGAAGCGGTACCCACACGTGCAACTGAAACTTCAACTACACCTACGGATATATATCAAACATATAAACCAGATGTATCTCAAATTGGAATATCAGTGCCTGAATCAGAACAACCCACAGAAAATTCTGAAGGTGAAGTGACCGACAAATCGACTTTATCAGAGAAGGATCATGCTGGTGAAAACCAAACTGAATTGCCAGAAATACCGGCGATATTAGTGACTTCTGAAATTACATCGCAACCTGAACCAGAATCAGAAATCACCGAATCGCCTGAAAGTGAACATAAATCAGCAAAAAAACCAACAGAGAAAATCACAACGGAACCACCACAAACTACTGACAGAATAGAATTACAGGAACCAGAAATACCCAATATATCTGACCAGAATGTTGATTCCACAGTGCCATCGATTCATGAAGGACTTAATGAAGCAGTTCCGGAGCATCCTGCAACTGAAAAATCACAAGAGGAATTGAAGCCTGATATTACACCTAACTTGGAAGAGGGATCCGGACAAGTGAAACCATCTGAAGATGAAGATGGTTCTGGCGAATCAGAAAACGAAACGGAAGCTTACGATCAAAAAACCGAAACACCGAAAGAGGAATTGTTTACTGAAAAACCAGAAGCACTACCCACACGAGCAACTGAAACTTCAACTACACCTACGGATGTATATCAAACAACTGATATAACACAACATGGTGATAACGATGAATCTGGGAAGACTGTTTTTGAATCCACACAATCATCAACAAAAACTTCCGATCTTGACCAAGTAAATGAAAAGTATTTCACTTCAAGTGAAGTAACTGTTGAACCTGTCGAGAAGGTTGTGTTTACACTACCTTACAACAAAGAATCGGAATATACCAGTGAATATCCAGAGCAATCAGAAGTACACAAACCCACAGAAGAACCAAATGTTCAGGAATCTGAATCGACTGTAACAGAAGAAGAACATGGTATACCCGGTGAAGGAAGTTGTCTGGTTGACGGGCAAACATATAAAAACAACACTAATGTCCCTCCATTCAATCAGTGCCAACTCTCATGTAAATGCGTCAGTTCAATTCTCCAATGTGAATCTGTTCAGTGCATGGCACCTCCCAGCAATTTGGAAGACTGTATGCCAGTCTTTCATTCACCTGGAAGCTGTTGTCCAACCTATAGTTGTTGTAAGTATTATATCTAAAATATATAAATGACGCATTTAATTCCTATTTTGTTTCAGCTGTTCCCAGTGCCACTAGCGTTATAGAATCGGATAGTCATATCATTGAAACAACTGACCAAAAAATTGAAAAACATGAAACTACAAGCCAAAGTGCCAGGGATCAAACAACAATTGCAACTACAAGTACAAAGAATGAAAGTGAAGAAAAAATCACTGAGTCATTTACTGAAAAAGAATCTGAGGAACCCACACCATTACATGATGATTTAGATAATGAAATTCCTGACGAGCATTTCGAAGAGCACCACGTCATTCCTGAACATTGTGGTGAAGAAGGCTGTTCAGCTATTGAGTCTCAGACTACCGAACAAGCGATCAAAGAGAAAGATGAGACAGAAACGAAAAAGTATTCGGTGACCGAGTCCTCTTCATATGAAAAAGAAGAAAAACATACACAACAGCCTGTCGAAGACTTCTTCAATGGGGAAAATCCACCCACAGTAACTGAAAAAAAAGACTCATCCGAAAAAGAAGGAACCGAATTTTCTCTTGCAACCGAAAGCATAATTGAAACACAACCTAAGAAAGAATTTGCAAATGCAGAAATGACTAGTTCGGTGACAAATGTTATCTCAACGACAACAAAATATGATATTAATACCGAAATACCTTCGGTTCCTGAAAAATACCCAATGGAAGACATGACCACTTCCAAATCAAAGGAACCCGAATTCAATGTACCTGAATTATCTACTGTTAGGCAAAGTTCAGCAGAATCGGAAGAAGATAACGAAAGTTATACCAAAAAAACTGAATTAAATGAAGCACACGATGAACACCATTCAGAAGGCAGCAAATTAGGACAAGAAACTACAATCTTACCTATTACCAATACTGATTACGAAAGTCTTCCCAAAGAGCCGACACTGATAAAGAAACAAGAAACTGACTCCACAAAAGTTTTTGGCGAATCAACAGAAAGTGTAACAGATATTTCTAGTGTAACTCAGCCAATACAACAAGAAGGTGAAATACCAGATCAGAAACCGCAGAAAGAATCGTCCTCTGAACCGGAAAGTGTGACATCTGAGAGTTCTAAAAAAGGACATATTTTTGAATCCGGTACAACTCAATCTACCTCCGATGAATCAGTTTTCGAAACAACAACTCAAATGGTCAAGTCATCCACTGAGCTAAAAGAACCCACTCAGAATCCTGAATTATCAGAAAGTACGTCTGAGGATGAAAATGTAAAGATTACTTCCATAAAACCTGGTCAATTCGAGCAAGTTACAAAAATTGATACATCTGAACAGAAACAAGAAACAGTTGATGAAACCGAAGAGGTAACAACTAGCACTCTTCCAGATTTTGTCACTGAAATTGAAAATTCCATAACGTCCAAACCACTTGAATCTGCTGATCATATGACAGATGCTACAGAACATGGAACTAAGGTACCAGAACAATCAGTTTATGATGAGAAAAAAACAAGTGAAATGAGCTCTGAAAAATCAGCTATAACTGAACCATATCCAGTGGAAAAAGAAGAAATAGTAACAAAATACCTGGAAATAATAACTGACCAACCAGAAGTTGTGAAAGATATGTCCGAAGTTCATACACCTGTCACTGAAGAGGCTAAAGTACAGTCTACACCTTCTTCTGAAACACAGACTATACCTGATCGAGAAGCTGTAACTGAATTGCATCATGGGCTTGAGGTTGCTACCGATGCTGCAGAACCCGGAACGGAGAAAAATGTAGAAACTAAACCCGAATCGGAAACAATAGACTTTGTTACTGAAACTAGTTCTGGATTGGAAGTTTCAACAGAAACTCAACCAGAAGTAATTGAACATGTGGATGCTGCAAATGAATTACAACCGGAACATATTGAACATGATCTAGTGGGTACAGAAGCTGGTCCTGAATCTGAAGATACTTCAAAAGATTCAGAACCCAAGCCCGTAGTGGTAATTACAGAAACTCCTTCAGCATTTACTGAACATGTCGATATTGTTACTGAATCTCGACCTGTATCTGAAGAGGTTCCAACGAAAGAAGAACCTAAACTCTCAGAGGTCATTACTGAAAGTCAACCTGAAATAACGGGGCATAGCGAGACTGTTACTGAAACTCGGATCGCGTCTGAAGTTCCAACCGAAGGAGGAACCAAATTTGCAGATTTGACTACAGAAACTCGTCCCGAGGTAACTGAACATGGAGAAGTTGTAACAAAAACCGAAATCGGATCAGATGTTATAACTGAAAATCAACAGGATATCATTGAAGTTTCAACAGAAAAAGTAACCCAAAAACCTGTTACGGTTACTGAATCTCAATCAGAAATAACTGAACGTAGCGAGATAGTTACTGAAGCTGGCATTGAGTCTGGTGTTACAAGAGACTCCGAACCTGAACCAGAAGGAGTAGTTACTGAAACACAATCGGAAGTTACTGAAGTTTTCATGGAAGAAAAACTCAAACATCCAGTAGTAATAACTGAAACTCAACCAGAAATTTCTGAGGTTTCGACAGAAGCGCAATCCAAACTCCCAGAAATAATTGCGGAAACTCAAACAGAAATTACTGAAATTTCAACAAGAGAACAATCCAAACGTCCAGAAGTAATAACTGAGCTTCAAGCAGAAATTACAGAAGTTCCAACAGAAGTGCAACCCAAACTTCCAGAAATAATTACAGTATCTCAACCAGAAACTACTCAATTTTCAACAGAAAAACAATCCAAATATCCAGAAGTAATCACTGAGCTTCAAGCAGAAATTACAGAAGTTTCAACAGAAGAACAACCCAAACTCCCAGAAATAACAGTATCTCAATCAGAAACTACTGAAGTTTCAACAGAAGAAAAACTCATACATCCAGAAATAATTACAGAAATCCAACCAAGTATTACTGAAATTCCAGCAAAACAACATCCTGAATATCCAGAAGTTTCAACAGAAGAGCAACCCAAAATCCCAGAGATAATTACAGTATCTCAATCAGAAACTACTGAAGTTTCAACAGAAGAAAAACCCAAACATCCAGAAATAATCACCGAAATCCAACCAAGTATTACTGAAATTCCAGCAAAACAACATCCTGAATATCCAGAAGTTTCAACAGATGAGCAACCCAAAATCCCAGAGATAATTACAGTATCTCAATCAGAAACTACTGAAGTTTCAACAGAAGAAAAACCCAAACATCCAGAAATAATTACCGAAACCCAACCAAGTGTTACTGAAATTCCAGCAAAACAACATCCTGAATATTCAGAAGTTTCAACAGAAGAGGAACCCAAAATCCCAGAGATAATTACAGAGTCTCAACAAGAAACTACTGCAGTTACAACAGAAGACCAACCCAAACTCCCAGAAATAATCACAGAAAGTACTGAAATTTCAATAAAAGAACGGCCCGAATATTCGGAAGTAATTACTGAAACGCAACTAAAGAATACTGAAGTTTTTACCTCTGAACAACCTGAACACTCACAAGTGCTTGGAGAAGTTCAACCAGAAAGTACACCAGTTCCATCAGAAGAACGACCTTACCATCCAGAAATAATTACAGAAACTCAATCAACATATACTGAAGTTTCTTCAGAAGAACACTCTAAGAATCCAGAATTGATAACTGAAATTCAACCAGAAATTACTGAAGTTTCAACAACAGAACAACCTGAACACCCAGAGATAAATGAAGAAATTCTACCAGAAATTTCATCAGAAGAACAACCTAAACAACCAGAAATAGTTACTGAAATTCATCCAGAAATTACTGAAGTGTCAACAAAAGAGCAACCCAAATACCCAGAGGTGATTGCTGAAACTAAACCAGAAATTAATGAAATTTCAACAGAAGAAGAATCCGTACAACCAGAAATGATTACTGAAATTCAACCACATACTACTGAAGTTTCAAAAGAAGAACAATCCAAACTTCCAGAAATGGTTACACAATCTCAACCAGAAACTACTGAAATTTCAACCGAAGAACAACCTAAACATCCAGTAATGATTACGGAAACTCATCCAGAAATGATTGAAGTTTCAACAGAAGAAAAACCCAAACATCCAGAAATAATTACCGAAACCCAACCAAGTATTACTGAAATTCCAGCAAAACAACATCCTGAATATCCAGAAATCATTGAAATTTCATCAGAAGAAGAACCCAAATACCCAGAGATAATAACCGAAACTCAACCAGAAATTATAACAGAAGAACAATCTAAATACCCAGAAATAATTAGCGAAAGTCAACCAGAAATCACTGACGTTGCAACAGAAGAACCCAAACACTCAGAAATCAATGACATTTCAACAGAAAAGCAATCGCCATACCCTGAAATAATTACCAACGCCCAACCAGAATCTATAGATTCAACAGAAGAACAACCCGAAAATCCAGAAGTAATTACCGAAACTCAACCAGATATTACTGAAATTTCAACAGGAAAACAATACAAACACCCAGAAATAATTACTGAAACCCAACCGAGTATTACCGAAGATCCAACAAAAGAACATCCCAAATATCCCGATGTAGTTACCGAAATTCAGCCAGAAATTACTGAAGTTTCAGAAGGAGAATCCAATAATCCAGATGTAATTACCGAAAGTTTGCCAGAAGTTACGGAAGTTGTAACAGAAGAACCGAAACACCCAGAAATGTTAACAGATTCTCAGCCAGAAATTAGTGAAATTTCAACAGAAAAACATTCGAAATACCCAGAAGTAATAACCAAAGCCCAAACAGAATCTACTTCACTTCCAACAGATGAACCCAAATATACAGAGGAATTTACCAAAACTCAATCAGAAATTACTGAAGTATCAACAGAAGAACAACCCAAACACCCAGAAATAATTACTGAAACTCAACCAAGCATCAGTGAAGTTTCAACAAAAGAACAACACAAAAAGCCAGAAATAGATAAGGAAACTCAGTCTGAAATTTCTGAAGTTTCAACACAAGAACAGCCGAAACAACCAGAAACAACAACTGAAACTAAACCTGACATTACTGAAATTTCCACAGAAGCACAAGCAAAACATCCAGAAGTAATTACTGAAACTCAACCTGAAGTAACTGAACATGTTGAAGTAGTTTCTGAAACCCTAATTGGATCTGATGTTTCAACGGAAGTTGGGATTAAATCTGGGGAAGTGATTACAGAAACATTACCAGAGATTCCCAAAATAAACCTTTCACAAGATCAGTTTGTCACTGAAATTCAACCGGGATCTCAAGAAGTTCTGACGGAAAAAGAACTTGAATATTACCCAGAAATCACTGAAATCAGTATAGAAAAACAATCTAGACCAGAATTGGGAGACTTACAGACTGAATCTCATCCCTCAGAGGTACAACCAGAATCAGAAGTATCAACCACCGTTAGTAATCCTGTAGAAGTTCCAACTGATGCACATGACGAAAGTGAACCTGAAAATATCTCTAATCTTCCAGATAAGGCAACTGAAACAGAAGAATCTGTAACTGAAACTCGTCCAGTCGAAGTATTAACCAAAGCGCATCCAGAAATCGAGTCTGTGGCTACCGAAACTTATCCTAAGCCTGAAATGGAAACCTCTGATATACAACCAGAAGTGGTTACTGAGGTGCATTCTGTGCCTGCAGAAGTGACAATCAAAGCAGAATCCGTACCAGAGATATTTGAAACATTTAAAACTGATTCTCCTAAAGAAGTAACAACAGAATCATTTGTTCAAGTAGAACCACTGGATGACAAGCACAAACAAGAACAAGATAGCCATGTTGTGACCACCACAGATGAAACATTCACATCGCCTCATCCCATAACACAGAGTCCAAGAAATGATTCTGAATTATACACGTCTGGCCCAAAAGAAGAATACTCGACGAAGAAATTTATTGAAGGGGAACTATCCACTTCCGTTCCACTCACTTCATCCAAACCAGAAACTCCTGCCACTACTCCGAAACGAAAACCAAGTCATGAAATACCCGGAGAACATGAACAACTACCTGAGTTACCAGATTATCAATCGCCTGTCGAAGATTATGATGAAGATGATCAGAGTCCTCTCGGTCCTGGTACTTGTCGCTATGGAGGAAAAGTATTTGTGTCGGCCCAACAAATTCCACGTGATGACCCATGTGATTTCTGCTTCTGCTTCAGGAGTGATATAATATGTCTACAACAAAGTTGTCCACCCCCAATTCCAAATTGTCACGAAGAACCTATAAGGGGATTCTGTTGTCCAAGATATGAATGTCCAGTGGGAATGGCAACGTCGCTCAATTTAACGACAACAACGACAACCACTACGACAACGTTACCACCTCATTTCTTACCACATGCCTACAAGGGCCTGGCTGTTAAGAATGGCTGCCAAATTCGAGGGCAAGCCTATAGAGTAGGAGATTACATTAAATCTGCTTCTGGGCCATGCATGCATTGCACGTAAGTATTCTTATCTAATGTTAGCTAACATTCCAAAGGTTCAAATTCTTATTGATATTATGGAGTTTAGATAGATTCCTGTACATTTAATTCATATGTAAATAACTATAATAATATTTTTTGGGAAAGAAAGTTTTTGGCTTTCTACTACTCCATCTTGATACAAAAAAGAAGGAGGACTTTCTATCAATTTGTGTCTGAAAGTTACTTCTTTGTATAATCTACACATCTTTGGAAGATTCCCTCATCCTTCTTTTTTGTATCAAAATGGAGTAGTAGAAAGCCAAAAACTTTCTTTCCCAAAAAATAATCACTCCTAAAAAAAAATAACCCCTTAAATTCATATAATAATATATTGTTTATATTAATAAATATGTCCTCGATACTCAATTGTCTCAAAAACCACCAAACTGTCTGAGATGCTAATAACCTTTAACATTCAGTATAGAGCAACAATCTACCTACTACGTATGTATACAATTTCAAAAAATTTTCAATATATTTATATTTATTTATTTTTTAAAAAATGTTGTTGGCCTCACTTTTACTGTTCCTCCTTTTTATACCTTCCCTTCAATCGACTTTTTATTTCTCGCTCAAAATGGGATATTGTCCCGTTTTACTCAACCTCAAAGTATATCTATCACTTGGATAAAACAAAAATATATTTCAAGATTATCAAAAAATATTATTCGATTATATAATTACACAAAACCACTGATGACTAATCAAAACATCTCAACTCTAAATTTTTTTAGCAGAGAACTCGATTTGAATGCAAACGACCAAAATTTTCATAGACATACTTTCTACTATTCACATAAATGAAAACAGTAGTATTGAAAAAAGTTCTGTTTTACCATACTACACCACTTTGCCAGACTCTCCTCTATACCTTTTATAATAATTAATATTTCCCTGGTTTTTACCTATATGGTATGAAATGGACCTCTGTTGCTGTTAATTTTACATTGTTTGAATTCCATACTTTTCAAGGCATCTAAAAGTCTGGTTTCATGTAGATACCGGTCATAACGGTTCCAATTATTTCCAAGACAGACCACAATTTGTGGTCTGCCTTGGAGACATGTTGATTACCACTAGACTTATCTGGTCTATGAAACGAAATAGGTGAAATATGTTCCTTGTAACGAATCCAATAAAATGCTTGGAATTGATCAAATATGGTACAGGAAGAGAGGCTTTTTAAACGCATTTGAAAGCGAAATTTAAAACGCGAAATGCCGAGAAACATAGCTTTTGCTCTGGTAAGAAAAATGTGTTTTTAATATATCAATTCCACAGCAGAGGTTTCAATTCTAACCATTAAGATAGATCAGTTGATATTGAAAATAAATCCAAATTTTGAGTAACTGCAAATATTCTACAGAATTTTCTGAAAAAAGTGCGTCTCAAGTGTTATAACTGTCTGAACATCTTAAAAATTTCCTACTGTCACTCAACAACCAAATTGCATTTTTAAAATGGCATTTTAAGGTTTCTAAAATGTCACCAAAGTTTATGATGTACTGTTTGGAACCTATGGTGTAGTAATGAATATTACTGGAGTTTTTTCCCAAAACCAAATCGTTATTTTTACACCTCGACACGTGTTTCGATCACCAAGTGATC
>WOGN01001354.1:5159-19610 GCA_015342105.1 Leptinotarsa texana
ATTTTTGTTATTGAAACTCTGTTAACAAAAATTCCAAAGTTTCACCAAGTTATGGGCCCAGGAATTGTTGCATATTCTTTGAGATTATAAATTGCATATTCAAATATATTTAAAGAATTAAGCCACTTCACTTTGTAGTAAAGATTCTTGCAGCATGTAGAAGAGCAGACTGAAGAATCAACGGAGCACAAGTAATTCGTGTATTGAATGCTAAAAAGGACGGACTGAAAGTTTTAGATCCAATCTATGCTAAGAGGACAGGGTTTATTGGAGACTGTCACTAAAACATCTGTAATACTAAATGACCAAAAAAATGGTAGAGATCTGGTGAAAGAGCCATGACGGCCATAATTAGTTCCTTTGAAGAGTGACTAAACTCAACTTGTATTACCTTGTAATAATGCTTAAGAAATTTGGTTGGAATTATAAAGCTCATACAAGAATAATGAAGAAAGGTCATGAGCTTGAATTCACAATATTTGCCATCAATATTAGTGAGAATTAAATTGACATGTCGCGAAAGTGTCAAAGTTTACATCCGATTGAAAACTATGGTGAAATGCTCTCTGGTGTTGTAAAAATTGTTTGCATTGTAAATAGTTTGACACCCAAATTCAAGAACTTCAAAACAGTTTGACACAATATTGAATTACGATGAGATCTTGATAATGTTTCAGCACGTCTTCAATTGGAAGAAGATCTAATAATGAAAGCAGATAAGGAGAACTATCCGTTGATACTTTTAATGTCAGAAATAAGTACTGCTAATCCCTTAAAACTAATCTATCTACTAATAAAACATTTTCTGAAATGAAAAAGAATACTAGTTGCAGACTATTGGGGATCCCAACATGTAATGTTTCACAAAGATTAGTACATCTTTTTGCGATGAAAACTATTGAGAAATTTCCTAAAAATAGTCAACGATGAGAGAGTTAAATCACGTTCATCATACAATTTTTATAGATGTCTAGTCCAAGGCGAAGATTTCTTTAGCTTGAGATTATCAAATTACAAAAAAATGCAAAGAGTTCTTAATCATTTATCTGCAAAAAGGTTGGCACAATCAGATAATTTGCAACAAGTTTATCTTTGAAGCCTTATGAATGTAACTAGTCTTTATTTTATAATAGTCACTGATGAAGCAACAAACTTCAAATATATTTATTCTATTGTTAAAAAGTGAGGAAGGCAAGAAAAATAATCGTTCATAGGAAAAGTTCACTTTACATCCCCCGAAGAAAATGGTTCATCATGAATCAAAGATAAACTTGATCATATTCACATTCATACATTTGGCTGTGCTAGACTAGTCCTTAGTTCAAAGCAACATGGAAGATCAACATGGGATGTAAAAAAAATCAACAGAAATGTATCTCATAGCATATGATTCCACATCTAAAACCTAAAGAATATAATACAGGGAGAAGGAAAATAATCTGTGTTGTCCAATTTAGCAAAAGTCAAAAATACCAAAAGAATTAATGTCAAAACGAATTAGATACAAATCATTGTATTCACGAAATATTAGGAAGCAAGCCAAGCAGCAAGTTTGATGAATAATAAAATGATTCGGTCCTAAAACAATTAAGACAGGTGCAAGTTAGTTATTCGGACGTATCCTTATAATAATTTCAGTGATAAGGTGTAACATCCAACTTCAGTAGTCAATTTTGAGCTAGCAACATATGAAGAACTAGTGAGCTCAGAGTTCAATAAGGATGATTTAGCTGAAAAAATACATAAAGATACCTAAAGGGCCTCTTCTGACAGGAATTTCAAATTTACATTTTTTTCAGGAATGTTAGTTTGATAGTTGTAACTCAAATCCTTATGAATATTTCAGAATTGAAGAAACTATTATTTTCCTCTGTTAATGATTGGCTAATTGTTTTCAAAAAACAAAAAGGTTTTTAAAGCTTTCCTGAATATGCTGGCAGATATTTTTGAAATAAACTGGAAAATGGAATATAGACGTTTTTCAAAATCATTTGATGTTGACTAATGATACGCATTATTATTGTGGTAGCGTGTAACAAATTGATTTTTATTGGATAGTTGTTTTCTGTATAATTCTAAAATAGTAGGCACTAAATTCTCAGAAATGACTTGACTTTTTTGCCTTAATCTGTTTCTTGCAGTGGCGAACTGAAATCATACTAAACAGATGAGAAAAATTATGATAAAATATATAGAATCACAACCTTGACAACAATATTTTCGTTTTAATGCAATATTTCTGAGAATTTAGTGCCAACTGGAATTGTACTATAGTTGTAACTTATTATCATGTCAATTCCATCACTTGTTCTGATTATGAAAATTTACAGGATACATAACAGTCATTATGTAGTTTTCTTTCAAATGATATCTATATTTGGCACCTAAATAACAAAGGTTGTAAAGATTAGTATTTTCTGTCAATTGAAATCTGTGATGTCAATAAATGAAATAAAAATTATTTTTTTTTGTTCATTACATTTTTCAGACTTGTCAGTTCGGGAATAATTAGATTAGACATATCGAGAGTAGTAATGCACTGTATGAATATATTGACTGATGAAATTGAATTTCAGAATATAGCAGAACTAATCTCTAACTTATTTTTGAGTTTTAGTCTTTGTAGAATTACTTTCTTCCTGAGATTAATAATAAAAAAGTTTTGCGTATGGTTCAAACTTACTGAGACTTGAGTATATTGACATGAATGAACAATTATTGAGAAAGAGTTGTTGAAATATCACAATAACAATAATGAAATCGAAAATAATCTACTGGTTCATGCTGAATAGGACAAGGAACAATCTAATAATAATAAGAATATTCAAATTAACAAAAATGCTGCCTCTTGACGTACCTTTCGCCAAGTTAGTATCATTAGTAGATAACTTTTTTCAAGTTTCAAAATGAAAGTTGCTGTTCCAGTGTGTAGTTATATAATACTCATCATCAAATATACAGTCAATCATACAAAAGACGTCAGATCTCGTGCATGGGTGAATTTCAAAAGAAATATTATTCTAGTGCAAATAATGATGAATGTACCTAATGAAGAGTTATAATCTAATGTATAAGGTAACTCGTTATTTATGAAGAATGCATTACTTCAAGATGTAATCTTTTTAGTATACTTATGACTCAAAATTTTAATACAAATCCACCTTACGACAGAACCACGAGTCATGTAAATGGTGGCAAACAGCGAAACAAAGAAGCCATTAAAGACCTGACTGACTGAAATTGAAGAAAAATTAAGTTTTCTTCAGTGTCACTTAGCCAACCAAATTGATATTAACTCAGGGCATTTTCTTACCAGACCATTTTCATTATCTTCCTATAGATTCGACACTCATACCTTTTCACCATTTGTGACATGAAGGCTTCCTCACATGCCTTCTCTACTGTACCTCTTTCATCTTTTCTAAATTCTAAAATACCCTCTGAGGGTAAGTGACTAGTGTTTTACTCAATATGTTATTGTTTCACATAAAAATCTATTAACTACTGAAGAAATTTACCTAAAAAAAAATCTTATGTATACCTGTGGGAAATGGGAGGTTGCAGTACAATTTTCAAATGAAACAAAAACTTTGTAAAACAATTTTTATAAACTTGTAAACAATCAAAATCAATACTACTTAGGTATACTCAAATACTTTCAGTTACAAATTTGAATACTTCAAAAGTTATTTCAATTAAACCTATTCAGGAGTTAGAATCATTTTTTATTAAAATCATATGATGAATATTCCATCACCATCGAAACAATAAACGAACAATGCAGGTTATATACATACCAAATTTTAAATTTTTTATGCAACACATACCTACATTCTAAACCTTTGAAAGAAAATTTCATTTTTATACTCCTGAATATAGTATATAAAGAACTCTAATAATACTGTATTGAATAAAATTACTTCGGACATGAAAAATAATAATATGTTAATATATACATCGTATAGAAGTAAACACAAGTAAGTACACTCTCCGCCATATTTGGGTCAAGATTCCCCACCTTGAATTGTATGCTCAGTCAAGCTACTGCACAACCGACTGAATCTGATGGGTTTACCAAGCATGCTAAGTTGAGGCATGGAATATTATTAGAGAGCGAGTCGTTGTAAGTGGTAGTTATGTATTTGTAAAAAATTTGTGTACAGTTTCAAAATGAACAAGTGTCGAGCTGTGGGTTTTTTTGATTTCGATGTATGTTTTTCTAGTATTCATTATGTAAGATTGAAGGAATGAACATATAACGAAAATCATAAAATAAATTGTTATAGACGATATATATGCAGACTTTTTTTATGAAATTAATTGGATGAAATTGAACTTTACGAATAGTTATTACCTCACAAGTAACGATATAAAATGACAAAACAATCGGAGTTCCACTAGAAATCTGCATTTTTTGATTTGGCTGGTATGTATCTATAGGAAAAATATTAATTCCACTGTAATCTCTGCAATACCAAAGTATCAAATGTATATTTAAATAACCTTTTTTGGAGCCTATTGTTGCATACTTTTTTACCAATTCATCCACATCAATACTGGATAGAAAAAGTATTGTGATTGAAGCTGTTAGGCAATTATCAAAAATTGGATTAAGCGTTAGGGGTATCATTTCAGATTTAGGTTTAAATTTTTATACACTTTCCAGAAATGATGTCAATGTAGAGCAGCCATATTTCTTTGTTGATGAGAAAAAAATATTTTACTTTTTTGATACTCCTCATCTGCTGAAATGTAGCAGAAACAATTTTTTTGATGACTTTTTGAAATCTGATAAATTTATAACGAACAAAAGTAATCTTTGACAACTTTACAACTTGGATAAGGAAAAGCAATATAGACTAGCACCCAAACTTACTGATACTTATGCCAGTTTCAATCAGATACATTCGTTGAAAAAATGGATAGTGTTTGTTATTTTGAATTCAAATTGATTTGACGATGTCAAACATTTCAATAAACCTTTTTTTGGAACTTCAAAACAAATTGATTTTCTGAAAGAAATGAAAATATTTTTCAGCAAATTAACTGTAATATCATAAAAAGGAAAAAACAAGACTAGACAAATGAGATTCATTGAGAGGTGGCAGATAACAATTTCAGCATTTCTGCAACTTTGAGAAAACCTACATAGTGAAGGACACTCCTATATATTGATGAGGAATATAAATCAGGATTGTGTGGAAAATTATTTTTGTCAACAGAGAAAAACTTGTGGAAACGCCAGAAACCCATCTCCTGTTCAAACTACCAGAGCTTTCAAAAACACATTTACTCTTCAGTATTTCACACATTCAGAAGGAACTGTCTAGAAGATGCTAGTGAGATTCTATTTAATATTACAGATGCCGACATAAATAGAGTGAAGATTCTTGTGGAAGTTCCAAAAAATTCCTATAAACCTTTGAGAGTAGAGACAAACGGTTATAGAACTCTAGCCATTCCCGAAGGAAACAGCTTGGGTTATGTTTGTGGATATCTTTTGGGAAAATGTTTAGGAAAACATTCATGTAAAGTATATGTACAAATTTTGCCAGGGTGAATGAAGTATCATTCACCTAGAGACATCCTTATAATTTTTATAATTTACTGTCCACTGATTGCATAGGCAACCAGCTCAAAACAATGTTTTCAAAAATCAACGCTTCTCACCCTTGTGATAATTTTCCTTAGGATTATTTATTTTCCCTTTTCACAAGGGTAACAATTTATTATACTTTGAAATTTGTCAATATAAATTTGAAAACAAATGTTAAAAAAAATCAAAAACTCATAATTCTGAAAAACCTTTAGAATAGATTAGCACAAGTTTTTGACCTAAATTGTATACTCTCACCTTGTTTATAAACAAATTCAAAAACTCAGTATCTTATGAATCATCAAACTGAATTGAATAATTCGCCATTAGTGAATCTGTTCATTTCCAGATAAAAATAGTTGGGTATATTTACGGTACTTTCGAAAAATTTATCGATATAGTTAATGAATTCATACCTGACCGTTTCAGGTTAGAGTATAAAATGGTTGTAATTTGGAAGTAACTTTTAGTTTATGCTTGAGAAAGCTATTTCATAGCGAAACACGTGTCGCTGTTTTTGTAAAATCTTCCATAGTGAAAATCTTACAATAAACTGTATTTTTTAGTTTTAATATGGATTTTCATCAAGTATCGGCCAGTTCTATTCAATTACTTTTCTTTTGGATTATTTATTTTCTTTTCACAAGGGTAAGAATTTATTGTTCTTTGAAATTTGAAAATAGAAATTTGAAAACAAATGTTTTTTAAAAATCAGAAACCCAACATTCTGAAAAATCTTTAGAATAGATTAGCATAACTTTTTGACCTAAATTGTATAATCCTAATTTACAAAAATATACGTTTATTTCACCACCTTGTCTTATTTTTTATCAATTCCAGAACAGTTCATGCTCATATGAGATATTTATTGTGAGCTCCTCGTAGCAATGATGAAGTCAAATCATAGTTACATATTTTTTGATCGAACCTCGTGCAAAGGTGCACGAGTGAATTTACTTGTGTTTACTTCTATACGGGGATGTTATTAAAACTAATGTTGATGTCTATGCAAACTATTTTCATTGAACACTAAACCTTTTCAAAAGAATATTGGCGTTATAAAACAGAAGTTTTTCATGTAAGTGTAATAATTTAGTGATCTCATAATGTGTCAAAAAGTTATTTTTCAATATGGTATGTAATCAAACAGAATGATATAAAACCTCCATTCTTACTTGGATTATTAAGAAAAAGGCAAGTGGTGGATGAAATTAGACAGAAAAACATTTAGTTTGATCAAACATTTTTCTATAGAGCCTATGCAAAAAATGACCACTGAAAACTATCAAATATATGCAAGTACGTTTCAGAGCATTTAAAATGAAAGTTTACAATCGGAATAAAAATTTTTGGTGTCATTTAAGAAAATATAAAATAGGAATAACTAGGGGAACTCCACTTTCATTTTTTCTCTGAATATCTGGCATCACTAATACATAAGTCAAAATATGGTCCTACAAAGAAAGATTCCTACCAATGCAAAGATATATACCAAAAGTTTTTCATTTTGTAGAAAAAAAAACTCCCTAACAGCAAACATGCTAAATTTATGAACCACAACCAGATGGGTTATGTTGGCAATGATGGTTTTCAGAGACATGTTTTATAGAAATAGATATGTAGGTATGTTCGATCCATGTAGATTCTTTTAGAGTGTGCATTTTTCAACCATGATCGTTATAGCAATGGATATTATATATTCATGTAAACGAGGTCATAATTACTATAACCAAAGGAATTGCTAGCTTCGAACCAATGTATCTACTTCTATATACTTTAAAGTATATAGCAACAACTACATTCAAGGTTTTTTTTGAATTTTCAGTCTGTGCATGGTGCATATTCCTTAATATTAAGTAGAGTATCAGAAAATAAATGAAGAAGTAAGCAACGTTTTGCTTATATTTCGTTTGTTGTTTCTTGAGCCGATCTGATTTTGCTTATTCAACTTAGAATTGAAAATATTGAGGTTAATTTGTTTCAGTACTGTACAATATTCTCGTATTATTTTATAATGGTAATAGTGAGTCAATAAATAAAATTAATGAATTTATAAACATAAAAAACATGTTTCATCAATAGTTACTTTTAAAGGCTAATAATCCTGAACATTAGGTATTAAAATGTCCACAAGTTTAGATGACCTTTTGAAATATGACATCTAATTACATGGAAACTTTTTAAAAAGTAAAATAAATAAAAGGTTGTCCTGAAGCGCACATTCAAGTTAAGGTTAACATTAAAATCATAGACAGTATGTAGAAAGTTCAAAAAACTTATTCTGCTAGCATACAATTAAAATAAAAACAAAATATTCATTTTCAAAGAATTGGTGCAATCCAACCTATAAACAGAACAACTAACTGCAATGTGACTTCAATTGTAAACCATATTACACAACCCGAAAATATGGCACGAACCATTTTTGTATGCCACTATTTGTTTCCCTCCCCATTTTACTTGACTAAAAATTCTTTGAATAATCTACCAACTTAATTCCTCTGGAAGCCCACCCGGATATTCTCCTGTGAGGCATGCTGTACAATGACCACTGGGTCTTCCTGAAGAAACACTATCTTTTTGGACAGCTTTAACTAACCCTTCTACACTCAAGTATTCAATGCTGTCGGCACCTGAAAAAAGCAATTAGTTTTGTTACATTCCAGATAATTTTTTTTTAAGCTGTAACATTGAAAGTCATAGTTATACAGTACTATTATCAAAGAACTATGTGAGTTGTCATTATTAAGGCTAAATGAAATTTCAAAAATGACACAACAGATAATCCAGTTAAAGTCAACAAAGCCTGCTTTGTTACTTCAGCAAGAAAATATCAGTATTGGCTATAGTTCACTGATAAAAATGAACCATGGATCGATATATCCAGTGAAATGTGCCAAATTCCTTGGAGTATATATATTGATCAGAAGCTCACATGAAATATTTGTTCAGATCATATTGTAATTTCTGAGTGAACTGCTTGCTAACTGTGTGTAAATTCAGCTATATTATTTTTTGGGGCAATTCTGCTCATATGCAAAAGTTATATTCAATAGAAAAAAAGATTTTACAAGTATGGTGGTCGAAACTTCGGGAGAGTTGTAAAGAAATATTTGTTCAGTTATATATTCTAACTACATTATTGTAGATATATTTAATAACCCTTGAGGCGAAAAATTTAATTATAATCTCATAATTATATTTATCATTGAAACAGAGTTTTAAATTATTCAAATGAAAATTATTTAATCTTTGATGTTTGAATGTGTTGCATTCCATACATTAATCAGTGAAATTTAGTTTTAAATTATTATAAAATGCATATATGCATTTCATTCAATGGATGAGTTTTTGACACCCAAGTTATAATTTTATTCTGTTTGGTAATCTTGTATATTATTAAAGTCATATATTTTGTGTATAGTATTTTGAATATTCTTTAGTCTTCTTTTCTTTTAGGGTTAATATTGTTTATATAGTGACTCTTATGAAACTTTAGAGAGGAATAAATATATCTCACATTTCAGCTCTTAAGGTTGAATTATGTCCACATGTTGAATTTTATATCACTCACCAACTTTTTCAGCAAACTCTTTTGTGTTTTGAAGTTTATTCATTATAAGTTCCTCCTTTGTTGGAATATTGATTCCCATGTAGCAGGGAAATTTCAATGGAGGACTTGCCACTCTAATGTGAACTTCTTTAGCACCAGCCCTTCGCAATAGTTTGACTATTGGACCAACAGTGTTTCCTCTAACAATGGAATCATCAATTAAGATTATACGCTTTCCTTTCACGTTTGTTAAAATGGCACCTGTAATTGATTGAATTATCAACTTTATCATATTCTGATTAATGGCATTTGTCACAAAGAAGAAAGATGCAAGAAAAAATTGAGGTACAATTTCGTGTTTTGATTATTTATTTGAGCCTGCAGTAAAAAAATTGATATCTAACATCTTGGAAGTTCTATAAACTCCTCAAATTTTCCTTGAGACTTAGATAAGTTGAGACAAGGTCCTTACCTTTTTAAATGTGTTCCAAACTTCTATTCTGCCTGAGAAATCAAGTATATAAAGAACAAAGTATTAGAATCAAGTTGAACGAGACAGTCAGATGAAGAGGAAAATTGTACATTAAAGTTAGCTCAACATTCTGGAAATAATAAATGCCGTGAATTTTGTCATTTTCTCTCTGTCGAAAATATCACAATTATTAGTTGAGGTTTATTGAAGAAATGAATGTGGAATTCAACAATCTGAGGTACAATCAACTCCAACCAATAAATACAGTTATCAGTCAACTTGAGATGTTAGTCCAGTTTCAAAATCATTCAAGAGACAATAATGTCGAAAACATAGCCAGGCTCAAAAAATAAACTTCAACTATATCTATTAATGATAAGAAAATATATCATTATAAGTAAATTGAATATTTTATTGAAGTAGTTTTTTGTGAAAAAAACAGTAACAGAAATAAAACTTACTGAATTTCAACGCCACGTTAAGTTGCCTCAGCCTATTATTAGGCTGAATGAAAGTTCTTCCAACATAAGTGTTTTTGGTCAATAGTTCCCCAAGTGGTATTTTTGACTAAAAAAAAAAAAGAAGAGTAAAAGATTATCTAATATTAACTTGAAATAAACCGAACATTAAGTAACATTTGTACCTGTTTAGAGTATCCAAAGGCTGCTGCATTTCCAGATTCAGGAACAGAACCTACCATATCAGCATCTACTGGATGCTCTAATGCGAGTTGTCTTCCACAATGTACACGAACAGAATAAACCTCTTGACCTTCGAACATACTATTAGGTCTAGCAAAATAGACATACTCAAAAATGCAGAATGCAATGGATTTACCCTCTGGTGGGGGTACAACATCGACAGACTTTATACCCTGACGGGACAACTCAATTATTTCTCCAGGTTGGACTTCTCGAAAAAATCTGGTAACCTTGAAATATTTTTGCAAGTTTATTAAAACTGTCATGATTCAAATCTAATCTACAAAATAAGCCTATAACCCAAGTCTTGATCCCAGATGGTGTTACTTCAAATATGAAATGGACTTTGAAGATTTGCCAATAAATCTACAAAATGGTCTTTATTTTTTTCTTCAGTTACTTATTCTGTAGTAAGACAAATGACCAGAATTCTGTTTCAAAAATTCTGTGATATATTATGGCTCACAAATGAAGATCGAAATGTTGAAACGGAACTTTTGATAGTTCTTATATAAATCATCAATGTATATTTTTTATAAATGTTCAGAAAATTGAATTTGATATTACTACTATAAAATTGTAATACTCACTGACAGAAACGCACACGATTCTGAAGAAACAACCCATCCATCAGGTGAAATTTCTCCATCTTTGTAGCCACTCAGTGCTGAAAATACAGAAATGAAAGATCCTAACTTTGCAATTAGTTTCAAATAAATCACCTTCTACATTCGGAGGCATGATTTGACCTAAGCACAATGGTCTGTTTCCATATGGATCACGAACAGCATAGATACGATCCTTCAGCATAATGCAGAGTGAATAACTCAAAGGTGCCATTTGCATTAAATGGCGAATACGAGCTGGCCAGTCGGGTCCATTAACTTCGCCGTCAGGCGGTATTAAACATAAAGCTTGAGTAATAAGTTCACTATCAGAATGCGTTGAAAGTCCTACTCCCCTTCCTAGAACCTTGAATATGATGTTCATTGAATACAATTTCACTGTTAAAAATTAGGTGAACATTTGCTTTACATATTCATAGTATTCTTAAAAATTACTTTCAAAAAATATTGGATTGCATGGGGATGGTAGTTTAGAAGTTATACCAAAACTTTTCAACATATACTATAAAAAATGTATTAAATTATATATAAAAGTTTACTTTTCTACATTTCTCAATCTATCAATCATTAACAAAGAGATAAATTGGAAAATGAATATTATTCATAAAAATAAACTACATGATAATGCAAAGTTGTATTTATTTTAGAAATGACAATGTTTTCAAAACAGTATAATCTCCTATTTTATAGTTAAGCTAAAGGTTTAAAAAGTGCATATGGCCGTAAACTGATTATTCTAAATACTACAAGAATTAAACAAACTCATTACACAAAATTAAAACAAAATTTATTTTTTGGGGATTCCTTAGACCCTTGTTTTTAGGACCATAATCAAAACTTTATACAAATTTTCACAAATTATGCCCAAATGTTGAGCTAATTTTCAAGTCTTTTTTCCTCTACTACATGCAATTCAAGTAGTTTTGGTATAATATTGATTTATAATTACTTATATACATTTTTATTAGAAAAACTATTGTTTTTTCAAAACAATTTGGAAAGATGCCTTTTGAAAGTAATTTTTGACTATTTAATTTACCGCAGACATTAATATATTTACTTGGTTGACAGATACTTCTGAACATTCAGTAAATAAGCAAGGAAGCCATCATATTTTCATAAAATCAACATTTATAAAGAATTCACATAAATACACACCTGTTTTCTCAAAACAGCAGCATTAACTAGCTCTCCATTATGAGCTACAGCAACGGTACCATGCATTGAATGTACAACAAAAGGTTGACAGTTGAGCTGTTCTGATCTTGCACTTGTTGAATACCTGGTATGACCAATTCCTAAGGGGCCTTTAAGTTTAGTAATACTGTCATTGTTGAAAACATGCTTAACAAGTCCCATGCCTTTATGAATATGAAAGTCATTGTCTCCTTCACTAGTTACAACACCTGTTGATTCTTGGCCCCTACAAATAACCATAACCAAATCATTTATCAAGTACAATTTTTAAAAGTAATAAACATGAATCAATCACAGAAATTGATTGAAAGTTTTTATTTTCTACCAAAATCTCTAATTCTGAGTCATTTAAGAGTATATTATGAAAATAAAAAAAATGCAAATGTTAGAAAGGAAATTATTTTCTGTAAAAAGAGATCAGGAAAACATACCGATGCTGTAATGCTTCCAGGCCAATACATATAAATTGAGCTATTTCTGAATTGTTTGGCCAATGTTCATTTCCTATGGCTCCAAAAACTCCACACTCATGAGTTAGACCGGATTCTCGGTTGTTCCTGCCAACTCTTCTATTTTCCCAAGAGGTCAACTGATTTTCAGGACTTTCCATTTTTTTTTTTTTTAAAGAATAGATGTAAAATTCAGAGTTTTAACTATTCAGTATTAAAACCCACGTGCCCACCAAATTTCAAGTTATAAGCAAAACAGCCTCTCTCTCTCTCTCTATATATATATATTTTGGATTGTCGTTGCTTCTTATCTTCAGGCAACGCTCCTTCTGTTACGTAACTGGCTGTTACATGACAAAAGCTTGACAGCTTGCAAGCCTGTGCCCGAAATGGTGTGCTACCACAAAACAGCCACAACATGTGCTACTGGGGTTGGAGGTGCTTGGCTGTAAGTATAAGTAACTTTATAAAAGATTATTGTTGCGATCCTACTCCCACGTGAACATCGGGTTCCGGCCTCGAACCGGCGTGAATGGAAGCAGGTATTATATAAATTTATGGTAAATATTGGTTTTGAGGGCACCCTGCGATTTTGAAAAAAATTTTGACTGTACTTACGTATTTTGATCCGTAGAGGATAGAGAAAGAGAAAAGCGGCGCTCTCTCTTATTTACAAAGTTACGGACTTTCAAAGTTCAGTAAATGGCAACTTTTCAGCCTTTTTTTTCACAAGATAAACTATTTACTGTTTACTTATATACGGTGTCTTCGGTTTGTACGAACACTACACTCTCACCACCATAGAAGTAAACACTCTATAGGGTGCTCTCACTAACACAGAATAGTAAACACTCACTAACTCACAACACAGCTCACTACTAGATGGCTAGTCGTACCACAGCACAAAATATCAGAATATTCTGTGCTTCTGTGTAGATCCGATATTCTGTAACCACAGTCCACAGTATAAGAACATGAACTTAAGCTAAAATTAACTTATGACTCAACCAGAGGAGAATGCTAAAGATCCAGTAGTGTCACTATCCCCACTTTTTAATAATACATCACATTGCGCATAATGGAATCATAGAGGGAAGTTTTTGAAGGCGCCGCCGAATGCCTCGATAATCGGCAACGGTCTCAAAGCTGAAATTTTTCGTGGAATTTAGCGCTTTTGGCCTACTAGACTAACGTTTCGCTTGTGGAATCATGATAAAAAGAAGTTTTTTTGTGGCTAATAAATATTACCACTTCGCCAGAAATATTCCAAGTCTTGATTTATTTCATATTCTATTCGTATTTTAAAAGATATGCAAACAATATTTAGAGAAATGAGAATTTTGAAATAAAACAACAAAGATTTTACCAAGAGGATGAAGTTTGCAAAGGAATGGAAAATAACTATTTCAGTATTCCTTAGTTTGTGGCCAATTCAAAAGACAAGTGGTTGAATAGGTTGAAAATGTTATATTTTGTACTTATACTTTTCAATATATTCAAAAGGTGTATTTGTAGCAGATACAAATTTTATATTTTCATCCAGGGCTTAATGAATAATTCAATTAAATTAAATTCAATAAAATAATTTCTCTTACTGTCGTATACGGTCTTAAATCGATTTACTCAGATTGATCTGTATAACAACAGATCTATATATCTATATATACATATAGTATTGGATTGCAGATAAAACTCATCAATACTGTATCAGTTCTTTTATAGAAAAAGTTGCTTCAATCTTGATTCAATGATGTGTACATTTTCAGAGTTCATTAAAAAAGTTTGCAGCGCTGAAACTAAACTCAAAACTTCTTTACCACAAACCACCTACTATATAGACTCCCCACGGCGATGGTA
>WOGN01001355.1:0-19610 GCA_015342105.1 Leptinotarsa texana
TATTTTAACTTGTTAATGAATGATGTTCCTTCTTAGCTCAGTTGGAAATTTGTGAAATTGAAAATTATACTCACAGATTGAGATTTGGTTGTTGATACTTTTCCTTGGCTTGTCGGTCCAACTGTCTCTAACTAAAATTAAAACAAAGGCGAGAACAAATGATCTGGTATTTACCTGAATGATGGTATTTACCTTTTTGAGGTACTCAGTGGATATTACACTACGCACATTCCTAGATACCGAAGCCATACCTATCCAGCCGATTGTTGTGCTTTTCAGCTCATGTAGTAAATGTAAAGTTTGTGAAATCAAAAAGGGACAAATACATGAGAACTATTTGCTCTTGGAAATTCTGGGAAAACTCAAAAACTGATAACCACGTGAATGAAGTCTTGAATATAGTTCGCAAAATAGAATTCATTAATATTTTTTAACAACAGAATATAAATTATTCTCGACCTTGAAAAAACGTTTCTCCTCCATATTGAAATCGTTCAATGAAATCAGGACTGAAGGTGTTTCATTACATTAGTATTTTCTGAACAAAGTTCTCTTTCTCTAAGATGCATTGTTCAATCGAGAACAACCTTTTTATTGATATGCTCGAGGAAGCAAGCATCAAGAGATGAAACGAAAGTTAAATACATTACTCTTTCTGCCAAGTCGAAGTAAGAACACGCAATAGCAAAAAATTGACACAAATTCCAACAAGAGCATTGATTACTCGCATGTTCTGTTTTTCAGCAACTACATCTCGCAATTTCATCGATAGGTATGTCACGCAAAACATGTAAAGCATCAGAGGGAAAAAGTGAAATTGACCATTTTATCTCTGTGTCATTATCTTTATATCAGAATCGCGAAATAATTAACTTATGTAACAGATCATGTCTTGATAAGATTATTGGAAATTGCCGTTTCCTATCTGTAAGCAAATTTTTATTGATCGTAATTATCAAGTTTACTCAACGCCAAGTGTTCAGAACAAGTAATTATGATACAAGTCATAATTACGAGCATTATATTACAGAGTGTTCATCGAACTCTCCAATTCAGGACAGAACGAGGAAGTAGACACAATTGATAGGTGAATTAAAAGGGTCGTTAACTGAATTTTTAATCCTGTAGGTATTTCAACACGCCACAAAAATTCAGATTGTTCATTAATCAGTAGCATTCAGGAATTACAAGTAGAGAAATAGACTCTTCTACTTTGAAATGCCACAATGAAGTTAGCATGACAATCAAGGCGTCATTTACCTCATAGTTTCAATCTGAGTATCTATTGGTATTTTGTAGGTGCTGCCATCTATTTTTATTCTGAGATGTTAATTTCATATTTTCCACTGTATAGCGTCATTCAAAGCATATTCTACTTGATTATTCAAAACAAAGTAATAGATTTGACTAAGTGATTTCAAATATTTTCCTTCAGATGTACCGCTATCCTGTATGAATTTTCTGTTAGGAAAATTGAAATGTAACTTTCGATTTGAGAGAAGCATTTCAACGCTAGAAAACTCATTTTACTACATTGAAGTGCAACTTTATCAATAAACTAATTTTCATCAAAATATTTCACTGCAGATATCTTTTATATTTAAGGTTAGGTGTGGGCCCCAGTTATAGAATTTTCTTCTCTTCAGAGAGGGTTAGTTACTACAAATAATTTGTATACATGATTACTTAATTCTAGGTTAGAATGTGGGTTAGTTAATATGTCTGATAGTTAATATGTCTCAGTTCTAAGTTATTTGGTATCCGTTTTCATGACAGTGGTCGTTTCTGGACTAGTTCTCGACTGTAGCGTCGTAGTAAATTTGAACATAAAGTAGCGGAATTTTCTATAATCAAAATTGAAAAAAATATGGAAGAAGAAGAGTCAGTTGACAACACTCTCCTTCTTCTTTTCGATTCAATGGCCTCAGCAACTAAGGCTATCCGCAGCACTCGAAGCTGACAGCTAGTACGTTATTGTCTTAGTAGTTAGGCCATTACATGATGAATGAGGAGAAGAATATTTTTTAATATTTTCATTCGTATCATACACCAATATCTTGAAACTAAAAGTATCGGCCATCTTGAGTATTATAACGTATATGAAACAAATTACAGTGGAAATAGAAGATAGTTCATCTTTTTATGACTCGAGCGAAAGAGCTAGGCATTGTTTGTCTGATTCCAACTTGAATGGATGGATTAGACCTGTCGCGAATACTCTTTCAAGAGCTCAGTGTGACTATACGTACGTAAACAAATTGATTTTCACTTTTCAAAATCATTTTTCCAAGCTAAGAAATATTTTGTCGAGATGACAGCTTTCAAAAATTAACTGCTGTAGACTTAGAAAATTAGGTATCATCTACTGAGTTGCGCGGTTGAAAATTAGCATGATGATAATTACTTACATTCGTCACAGTTCGGTTTGGTGGTATCTGAACGGTACACAAACTACAAACTGTAAGTTCTGTGGTATTTAATTTTGGATGAGCCACCTGATTGCGTCAGGTATACAAGCGTAGCGGAAATTGAAGCAGTGTAGCGGAATTTTGATTCATGTGTAGCGACTTTATAGTTCTACTAGTTGGCAACATTGTCGGAGAGTCACTCCGGTGGTTCTTCCGCTGCTCTGAGTAGCAGTACTGGGAGCCAGGAACGGGAGCTTCCTCGCTTTGGTGTCTCCCAGATGTGTGGCTCCGGTCTTCAGGCCAGTGCCTCTATCGCAGAGTGGTTGGTACTGTTGATGGTTCTCTTGGTATACTTCTACCGGAACTGCTGCAAACGAGAAGGAAAGGGTGTAATTGCTGTTTTAGTTTTATTACTGATGGTGTTGTATAGGGAGTCGGAGAGGTGTGTAATGTAGGTTGGCAATGTTTCGTTGGATTTTCCTTTCTGTGACTTGTATGGAGTAGGTTTGTCTCGGGGAGACGATTCTGTAACTCACAGCTTCATAGTCTATGATCGGACTTATGAATGTTTTATACGTGTGTAGTAGAGGTTTTACAGCACATCCTCCTAACTCGCCCTTCAGAGCGCGTTAAGGAGATTCGCTCGTTTGAGTACTTTATTGAGGGTCTTCGTAATGGTGAGCCCCCAATTAGGAAACCACCTCCTGCAGCTGAAGTTCCTCTTCTAAGAGTCTCAGCCGCAAGTTGTTTGGTTAGAGTTTAGGGTTGTTGGAGAAGTTGGGATGCCTGAAGAGGATGATTTGCATTTTGGATGGTCGATCATCGCTTGACGGGTGTGTGGGGCAGATGTGTAAAGTATGGTGTCGTTAGCGTATTGTCCTATTTTTGTAGGGATGTGGCTAGGACAGGGCCTTGTAAAAATCAGAGTTTTGGATAGGCAGTTTTCTACTTTCACTCGAATGTTCCGGTTCGTGAGGAAGGATGCTATTAGTCTGGTGAGGAACATTAATTTGTATTAGCTTCCAGATAAGATCGGCATGCCAAACTTCATCGAATGCTTTTTGGACATCTAGAAGTATGGCGGCTGTACCGTGTGAATGGGTGATGTGTTGGACAATGTAGGTAGGTGTGTAGTTCAACGAGGGCGTTTTGAGTGAACTGAGCCATATCCATGTTGGCGAATGGGAATGCGTTTGTATCGAGTCTATTGTTTATGAGTCTTTCCAAGAGTTTTTCTAGGCGACTGAGGAGGCTAATCGGTCTTTAGAATTCAGATTTTGTGGCTTCTTTGTTTGGTTTGGGGATCACGTTAGTGTTGGCTTCATTCCACGCTGTGGGGAAATATGCCAGGGTTAGGCAGGAGTTTACGAGGTGTGAAAGGATGGTGTCTGGTTGCCTAGTATTTTCCTGTTTATATTGTCAGGTCTGGGGGAAAAGACTTTGCCGGTATGTATTGCTTATACAAGATCATCGTCTGTGATTGGAGTTCAAAGGATGCAGTTTGGGTCAAGGCGAACGGGTCCAGGATGGGGTCCGAGGACATTAGTTACTTGTAGTTGTATTTGTTAAGTGTCTTTGATGAGAGTCTGGGTTGGTAGGTAGTTTGTATACAATTTCAAATAAGCTTCGAAAATAAGGAAATCTGAAAAAAATCAGCTTTATTGTGTAATGCACTGAAAAATTAAATAGTAGGTAGAGCATTCATATTCAATACATATTGAGAAAGGAAGATTGAATTACATATATACAATGTAACCGTAGACCTATCAAAATCCCGCAGGAATGAAAGAAATAGAGTGTATTGAACAAACGAAGAAAGATAATAATATTTTCATAGAATCTTCCTGGAAGTTATACAATTTTCAATTCCTTCGCTTGGAAACAAGTGTCAAACGAGACTGCCAAAATAACACAGGTAAAATGAAAAATTTGCATTATTGACATATTGTGACTAGTTTTACTGTAGATTTCTCATTCCCACGTAACAATTAATTTGTTTTTCTGTACTAATTAAGATCGCCTCAATGAATTTACCAACAAATGAATATTCTGCATATTCTATAAAAATCACGATGCCATCGTGTTTTCTATTTCATTCAAATACGATTTGTGCGTGACCGCATGCAGAAACAGGTAATAATTGTAACATAAATTTTATATACAAAAACAATATAACAATGTTCAATTTAAATGTTGTAATAAATAAATTGAATACTAATTATTAACGTCAAATATTTCATCGTGGCAATAATTTGAACTGATCGAATGGAGAACATTCGAAAAACATAACAATAAACAATATCCAATCGGAAAAATGTTACAACATGCTTAATAAACCGATATAGTGAACCAAGAAATCTGGATTTATTATCAACAACGATTGAATTAACGATATTCTTTTAGTACGGTAGAAATGAAAAAAATCACGATTTTTATACAAAGATCTTTAGTAGAAAGTAAGGTGTTCTGCGATCGTCAAAGCCAACCTCGACATATTCCAATATTGAAGAGGACGCGTTGATCAACTTTTGTCGTCTATCCGTCTGTATGTCTGTTTACCGATCGGTCTGTCTTGTCAGGAATACCTAAAAGAGTTAAGTTCCTTATATGGTGGTGGACGAACGTACCGAAAATATTCATGAAAGTTTTTTCTTCAGTTTTAGAAAAAATTAATTGTAACACAAATTAGTAGAAAATACAAAAATAACTCATTCCGCTTCCTACGCTAGACAGTGCTGTTTCGATGTTGGTAGATTTCATCAGTGCAGAAACAATAAATAGCTTCCACACACCAGAACTAAAACACTCTTCTCTATGAGCATTTTACCAACAAAATTGGCGTCATCAGGAGGAGATGATCTGAACTAGTTTAGATTCAACAAAACTAGTGTTTTTGATCACAAAATATGTTTCTATAGAATTGTTTTATAATTAACCTTTCTGTCGATAACCTCTTATGTCTGATGGAAAAAATGCTGTTGAAGTTGTTTTTTTTAATAACCACCCGCAATAAGTTGATAGGAAACTACGAATTTTCATTAATACCCACTAAATTCCACATCGATTGAATTTTGGAAATGTTCACTACCAAATATGATGTTGAAATAAATGAAATGTATAAACTACCAGCGAACCGCCCCGGCTTCGCACAGGTGCAATGCTGATACTGAATATACATAAAAACGTTTGCGATTGCTGGTAATCATAAAGTGCTTGAATCACTCTATCTATTAAAAAACTTGCATCAAAATCCGTTGCGCAGTTTTAAAAATCTACATAGAGACACACAGCGGGAAGCAACTTTGTTTTATACTATGTAGTGATAGTGTTTGCTTAATATTAGACAGATATACAGACGCACAAATATCTATACATAATAAAGAAATAGTTGAGTACCGCTATTTATTTGGCAACATCATCACTTTCTTAGCTAGATACTTTAAAATAAGATGGACAAAAATGAAGCAGAAAGCCTTCAACTTTTCTGTATTGAATATACATATTATTTCACTCCCAAACCAACTGGTCGTTTATTTCAATAACGACTCGTCGATTTGAACACCGTAAAAGATTAAAAAAAATTTATTAGCAACAAAATATTGACATTTCATATATACACTTTTGACAAACATACAAACTAAAATCTGTGTAATATTGAAATCACTGTATGTCATTACGAACGGCCATTTCTGCTGAGAACCTGATGACACTTCCGTCTTCAATTTTGTACTGTTACTGGACTTTTTTAGTTCTATCGCAAAACCTGTATATTTCACTATGATATGATACAAAATCACTTTAATGAAATGAATAAAAACACCTCTGTCTAATTACCACTTGTTGATTTTATTTATACGACTGGTTTCGGGTTTGACCTCATTATCAAGTATAAAACTCGAAACCGGTCGTATAAATAAAATAAACTAGTGGTAATTAGACAAAGGTATTTTTATTCCTTTCATTAAAGTAATCATGAATTACCTCAAAATGAACAAGTCATCAATCACGCATATGTTCGAAAATCATTGGTACCAAAAACATAATAAAACATATCTTCAACAAATGTTCATGGGTATAACGAATATGTCCCAAGCATAGACGAACTATAATATAATTATCTGAAAACTTCTTTCTAAAGGGATATGGACTTCCGTTCTTAACTTAATTGTGGAGCTATTTCATTTAGATGAACAAAAATTCAAAAATTAAGAACTATGGATTGGTTAAAGACTTGAGATATATTCTCTTGCCTTGCATTGTTTCTTTCTAAAGGAATTACGTTCGAGGGTGTAATATAAACTTTCATTTTCAACTTAATTGTGAAGCTATTCAATTTGGATGGACGAAAAACAAAAATTAGGAACAATGGATTCGTTAAAGACTTGAGATATATTCTCTTGCCTTGCATTTTTGAATCATTCATAGGACGAAACTGCAGTAACTTTAATTACAAATAAGAGTGATAAATAACATGGAAAGTTTCTTTTTTCTCTTTTTTTCGTAATGCAAATAGTTATCCAGTATAAACGGTACATAGTAAAGACAACTTGAATGCTTTTTATGTGTTCGTAGTCGACAAGACTGCCGTTGTTCTTTGTTTTGAATTTGAAAAATCTGTATAGATGTTTCAGCTTTCTTAGAGTTGAAAATCGCATCGGAGAGGAACAAAGAGGCAATGCGCTGTGTCAGATATTTTTGAAAGGCTTGAGTTGACTCTGACATGTGCTGATTGACCCAGTAATAAAAAGACAATTTCATTATTGTCGTCTTCTCAGAAAGTTTTCTGAAGCAAAAAATATGGTTGTATGTTTATGTGATTTTTTTATGGTGATTTTTTTTCAACAGCACTCGACTCACTGTATAAGTTTTCTAGGGTGTTGTTTTGTTTGTTCTGAGAGCTAGGCTCTTGTTGTGTTATGAAAATAATTCCTCTTGTTCGGGACTGATTTTCTTGCTCAAGCATCAAATGGCTCAAAACTCATTTTGAGACTAAATATATGGGCAACAGATTTGTATACGAGTGGCATTATGTCTGGAAAACTCTTTTATCCAATAAATCACTAATAATCTGTCCCAGCGTAAATAATTTTTCCTGACTCCCTCTAAAATTTGGAGAATTTCATCGTACCAGCATAGCTGTTCCGAACATTTGTCCTGCCATTTTCGTCCAATTACCCGTACTACGTCAGCTACATCATTAGAGACGAATGCTGCATACAGTGGAAGCTGGAAGAATAGAAATAGATCAATCGCTGGCTAACGGCCAAGTTGCGAATGTGGGCGTTCGATGTCAATTAAGTTTCACTCCTTATTTAGGTGAATTCCGAAACATTCTGTGCATGTCTGAGAATGTGTAACAATCTCCAATACTCGCCGACACCTAATATACACATGTTACAGTACGAATTGTAGGATATTTTGTGGGGGAGATACGGAATTACAAACATCAATAATATTCAAGTATTAATGAACAAGTGTTCATTGCTCATCCCTTTCATATACTGGGAAAATTTTACCTTGTTATCTACTGATTTTTTTTTTGAAGTAGAATGTTAGAATACTTATATGAACTGAGTACGTAAATGACTAACCCCGTATTTGTCAACAACAGTCAACCTAAATGACTATTCTAGCTGCGTCACCCAAACGTCGAGTATTCTTTTCAATTTAATTGAAATTCCAAATAATGTTCCCATTCGAATTGAAAATGTCTCATTATACGAATAAAATTTTTGAGATTGAGATTTTTTGATATCATATATGAATTGTTGGTATTCAAAGAGTTTCGATTGAAGAATTTTTATTTTAGTTTCATGGGAGTATGTGAATCAGTAAAGAGTGACATTTTTTTTCGTACCGGTCTTTTGTATTATTCATAGTATCGGATAGTTTTATTTGATTAACATATATTTATTTGAGATATCTCAGTAGAGTCAGGGTGTAGTCAGTGTCATAATCATAATATCCAATTAAACGTGTGAATTTGAGTAGAATCATTTATACAAAGTTTCAATTTTTAGTCACAATCGTATTTGAATATTTGACCCCCATTAGTTTAATTTCATTAGCATACTGGCAGTAATGGAAATTGTGAGAATCTTGCTCAACTAAGCCCTGGGAAACACACATATAATTCAGAAATAATGACACCAAGATGTTGATATCATAGCTGTCACTTTTATCGCCGTTAAACTGTGTTTTAGTGGTTTAGCCTTCAGTTTTTGCACCATTCGAAAAAAATGATCGCTTCAAAACTCTGTTTTAGTGGCCTCGAATTCATTATTTTATCGGTTCGAAAGAAATAATCACCTAATTTCTATTACAATCAAGTTAAGAAATTGGTTTCGCTCTAGACAGTGGGACATTCTTGCGTTAATTTTGAAAAGCCCTACACCATTCAGCATGATTCAAATTTTTCGATTTATAATAAGGCTGTCCAGTTCCGTGACCGTGTATCATTAATCAGAAACAATCATCAATTTATATAATTCGTTCGTATTCAGGTGTGAAGCTTTCAATTACGAACTGGCTGAACATCAATGAATTCAATGAGTCATTATTACTCGCGACAGATTCTAAGAAGTAACTCGGCCATTTTTTCTAGAAGAGAAATTTGAAATGAATTGCTCGGCATACAACTTGCACTATAGTTCTGTAGTTCATTTAGAAGTAATTGGCGATGTTAATGTGCCAGTTTCCACATCCCGTTTGTGTATTTAATTCATCTGACTAAAGTGCTTTTTTGAAAAATTATACCTACAATCAGTTTAATGAAGATGACTTCGAATTTTAGATTTTCCCTGAAAATAATAGAAGCAACCTCAATAGATAATTAGATTTATATTAAATACTCCTCAAGAGGACATAATTAATTTAGGTACTTTCATTTCAATTAAGATTTCGTATGACTTTTTGGGATGTATCTTCGAACGGTATTTTCAGCACTCAAGCTGTTAATTTGTTTTTGCCTTCATTTTCGAAATGACTTTGTTAATTACATCATTGGAATATCGATGAAGGAGGTTGACTGACATTCTTGCCGTAATGAAGATCGTGTAAGATGTTTGTAAGATGTTTCAGAGGAGTATCGTATCAACAGTGTGTTATTTAGGAAAATTATGAAGACAAACAGAATGATGAAACCGATTGGTGTGGCTCAAAAGTATAATGATTATGAAAATTGGGCATTTGACTGAGGAAATTTTCTAATCGAGTGGTATTTCTAAAGATTATTTTCTGAAACATCCTCAGGTGAACGCACTGATATACAAACGAAATGTAAATCGAATCAATTTCATCAATTGTGCATCTATGTTTCATTAATACAATTTCAAGGCTGTTAATTTCATTGCTGTTCATCGCTGTTTTCCTATCCAAGAAACTTGATTCGCTTAGTCTGAGAGAGTCAGTAAATAAATGGTTATTATACACAGAATATACAGATCATTGTAGAGGTTCAAGAATGTTACTCTGATTGTTTTGATGTTCCCTTCGGAACGCCTCAAGGGAGCATACTCGGTCCTTTGTTATTTCTGTTGTATATGAATGGCGTTTCCTCCGATATATCGGAGGGTTGGCTATATATATTTCTCCTTACTGGTGAGTCCTTGGAAACTAAAATTCAGTATACAGTGTCTCACAACGAAAACTTAACAGAGCCTTTTTTTAATATAAAAAGTAAGAGTTTTCAAAAAAAGTTCGAACACGTCGATTTCTAATTGAAAGGGGACACCTTTCAGACTATTCAGATTTTTTGTAGTACGGACCCCATCGGAGAAGTGCGTCCGGTGACTCTTATTTAGATAGGGAAAGTAGGTCGAGTGGCACCTTGTTTTAAAGATATTTCGAAAGGCAACCTTAATAAGGAGGTGCCACTCAATTTACCTAAAATATAAGGGTGGTAACCAACCCCATCCCCCGAAAAAATCTCCTCGTAATAAACAAACAATTCTTACTTTTTTACGAAATCAAATGGACACGTATCAGCAGGTTGTCATAAAAAGCAAAAATTTATTTTTTATATGAAAGTTCTGAACGTGAATTGTACCTTGAAAACAATTTGATTTATTTTAAAAAGAATTGAACTCAATAAAAATACCTTTAAATCTTCGAATTATCTCGAAAACTAATCGTTACAAACATTTTCTCTTGACAGAGTTGTGAAGGTATTCGAAACACCTTCAAAACAAGGTGCCACTTGACCTACTTTCCCTATCTGAATAAGGGTCGTCGGACGCACCCCTCCAAGGGGGTGCGTTTTAAAAATATCTGATTAGTCTGAAAGGTGTCCCCCTTCAATTAAAAATCGACGTGTCCGAGCTTTTTTTAAAAATATTACTTTTTACATTCAAAAACGGGTCTGTTAAGTTTTCGTTGTTACACACTGTATATGTGCTTCTCAGTTCTTAAATGCACATTGAGGAAGTATTTTCAAAAATAACAACTTGGCGCCCCCGTGGTAGTAAAAGTGAGGTGTTTAGGTACATTTGAAAATTACTTTTTCATCACTGTTTACTCTATACCGCTATATTTTTGGAGTATGTAGGTTGGTTCGCTATATTTTGTATGTAGGTTGGTTTTATTTCATAGATGTGCAATAAGAAAGGGTTTTTTTATAGTATCAGCATTGCACCTGTGCTTAACCGGGGCTAATTTTATATATAAGGTACTTTTCATCAATAGAATAAATGAACAAGTTTAATTTTGTCTTCTATTGTACACAAATATATTTTATTGTGGATGAATTTCATTTTCGTTATTCTTATTGAGTGAAAATGAATAAACGTTCACTAAAATTTCCTTCGAACAATTTAATTGAACCAAACCAACCAACCACCAATTTCACGTAATAGCCCATATTGTTTTCATCTTTTTTTTTCAGATCTCATTAGATTACAATCTTTTTTATATATAATTGCTAGTTTCACCCACAGGTTTACCAAACTACATCACAATGATATCAATTATGCTTGTTTACTGTATGATCAACGAATTAAAAATCCATTTGAAAGAAAGATACTTCTTGTGAGGTAGATTTCTAATATTTTCTCTGTTAAACCGATCAAATTATCAACGGCTGAAGAAGTACCGCCGTTCGACGATAAAAATGGTATTTATTGGTGCCATTACAATCGATGATGTACAATTTAGAGAAGTTTCATTGTAATAAGGCTGCCAGCTATCAATAGCCCACAAACACTACTTCATTCTTATTACTGCGATGAGTACACTTCAGTCGTGCGTTCGAGTCTTTGGATTTCACGCAGCTGTGATCTCAAGAAATATACACCGAAAACAATGACCACTTTGAAAACTTCATTTCAACAAACATCTATTTATGGAATCCAAAGTAACATTATATGAGTCAAATTGTAATCCGAAACTTTGTTCTACAAATATTTTGAAATTATCCTTTTATATCGTCAAGAACATATTGATTTCGAGATTTTCAGAATTGAATGTCAGATAACATAAACACGAAGTCTTCGAATACAATATTTATTATAATCCCATAACGAACATTAATAAACAACATGTGTGGACTCCAAGAATGCTTAGCTGTGACTGTTCTCATTCAACCGATCCAAGGTTACTCGTCATCTCCTACATTCGGCCATCCTACGAAAGGTCTGTCCTCAAACCATATTCTGACCTGAGAACAAAAAAATATTAGCAAAATTCAACAGAGCAACGTTTATTCAATGGTAACGTTCACCAAAGGTAACGTTTACCTTCTTTACTTACAGAGCAACGTTTGCTCAATGGTGATGTTCACCAAAGGTAACGTTTACCTTTTCCACTTACAGAGCAACGTTTGCTCAATAGTGACGTTCACCAAAGGTAACGTTTACCTTTTCTACCTACGTTTGCTCAATGGTGACGTTCACCAAAGATAACGTTTACATTTTCTGCTCAGAGAGCAACTTTTTCTCAATTTACCTTTGGTCGTCTTGTATGCTCATCCATTTCCTAAGATGATATGGAGACATAACTGTTCTTGAGCGTCTATAACCTTCTCTGAGATCTTCCACTTCGTGACAATTGTGAGCTACATGTCCTGAACGTTTACAATTAGAACACACAATACGAGGTTTTCTACAATTCTTAGCTATATGTCCGAAATACCGCAATTGAAACAAGTTCAACCTCCTTTGGAATTTTTTCTATTTTGATTTTGAGGAACTGGACGACTATTAAATGAAGGAGTTCGGTAACTAGCACTAATAACTGTGATTTGAGATGGCATATCTCCCATGGTATTCAAATGAGCATATAACAAATTAGCATCAGTATACTGGGCTGATCTAACAATACGAGCTAAATTTTCATCTGTTATACCACCTATTACAGCATCGACTAAATATTCATCAGGAATTGCCAAATTGAGTGCTAAGTCGCCTAAGATTTGACCAGGTTTTGTTTCATAATTGGCAGCATTAATAAACAACACGTGTGGACTCCAAGAATGCTTAGCTGTGACTGTTGTCATTCAACCCTTCCAGGGCTACTCGTCATCTCCTACATAAATGCATCAAGTTAGTTGGACATAGTAGTAACTCAATATGGAATAGAACGGGACGGGACGGGACGGGAAATAAACAGTCCGTACCCACGAAACATCCACCTTTCCTCAATGGGATATATTAATACAGGATATGAATTACCTAGTTTCACAATATTGGAAACAGTTTGAAACGATTCGAAATATTTATGCTAAAAACTGAAAGAGCGTTGCTTATTCAAAGATGAATATGAAGGAAAAGAAAGGTTCTGGCTATCTATCTCTCCATGTTTGTACAAGAAAAATGAAAAACTTTCCAAGAAAAGAAAGGAGCATTGATTCAAAAATATTTTTTCATAATTATTGCTTCACTCCTTCCCGTAGAAGTTTTCCACGTTTTTTGTATGGAAACGAAGAAATAAATAAGCCAAAATCCGTTTTCCCAAAACTAGTCTTGCCTTTAAATATACTCCTTTCAATTTAAAGGATACGATATATTTTATTTTCAAAATTGTAATAAAAAATACACTCAGAAATGTACTTCAATTTACTAAAAATCAAAAAATTAATAACACCGGCGTAGTGACACAAGCATTACTGTATATGCATGTACATGTAATTAGACCTTTGGTCTGTTTGGATACAAATAAATATCGCATTTCATACAACGGATGTATTTGACTGTATATAGTAATGTAAGTAAAAAATGTAGGTCAATATTTCATATAACAAATTTGTTTATCAACCTTATAAGAAATAAAAATAAAAATAGGCATGCATCAAACTCTCGAGTTTTCATTTACCTATCCAGTTATCCGCATCAAAGCGTTTTCTTCACTTGAATTCAAAGTGAATTCAATTATGATTTCATGCTTCTACCTAATCATGAGTCAGCAAAATATTTCCCACCGCACAAAAACTGTCATTATTTCTAATAACGCGTCCTAGTCGGCAAGTGACTAGCAGAAGAGGCAGGCATTAAAGACCTCACATTAACAGTTTCTCTTTTGTTACAGATTCCGAACTTCAAGCCAAACATAGCAGCGTACAGAAGATGAATAGTGGAATGCCCTGAACAATTTATGGAGCTTAAAGAAACTGTGATAATGGACATAACAGAAGCGTTCCGCAACGAAGACATTTCAAAAACGGATTTTTTCGACTTTGTCGTCCCACCAGATGCCAACGACACGCAGTCCATCCAACAGTTTACCAAACAAATGCGAAGCGTCAACGCCTTTCTCGAAACCGACGAGAACAAAGAAACGAATAACAACACCATGCTGATCACGGAGATACCTACCACTACCTCAGAAAATGTGGCCAACTTCGACGCTAATTTGTGGAGCGAAAAAGACACAGTGAGAATAGAAACTGCCCTACTCGATGACTTAAACAAATATTGTTGGATGTCGGACGAAAACGGCGCGGAGCAACTCAGTCCTGGAAAAAACAACAATAATAATACAGACGGACAGATATACACCCTGACAGTATTAAACGGCATTGACCAAAGCGCCACTTGGTACCGCCTACCGAAAGAAGAAGAGCCAATCTCCAGTCCCAGCTCGATGGAGCATCTACACAGTGCCCTCGACATAGAATCAATACTGAGTATAATGCCGAGTGCACAAATGAACAACTACAATAATTACAATGAAGGCACCATCAGTCCCAATACGGATGGGCTCATAAAATCCGAAACGTACACCTATGAAGACAGCGGTTTCGCCGACAATAAAGATGAGCTGCAGAATTCGCTCATCATAGACACCCCTATGCTCGAAGCACACGATAGCTTCACCACCAATAACAATAACGACTGGAAGATGACAAATAACAACAACACCAGTAGTAGCAGCAGTAATTCGCCGGATTCGTTACTACGCAGCGCATTGCAGGGTAAAGCGTTCATCCGCTACAACGGTACCACCATCAAGAGCAGTCCAAAGCCGGAGACCAACAACGCTGAACTCCGTAGAGTGCTTTCTACGCCGCCAACCAAAACAGAAACGATTTTTTTGAAGGAAGACCAGCAAGATACCATACCAACTATAGTAGCCGGCTTGGATGCTAACGGAAAGGTTGTGTTCGAAGAGCACGTGGGCTCTAGAGTAGTCAGAGAAACGGAGAATCCAGGCAGCACCCACACTGTAGACGATCTCCTGCTCAGTCAGCTCGACCATCCATACCCGGAAGATTTTGAGAAGCTGAAGAGAATCGCGAACGAGGTGGCGGAGTACTGCCAGATAGATACCTCCGGAGACAACACGGTCAATAGTATTAGTCCTATCAGCAGCGATCAGATCGGAATTCTGTACAACCTTACCTCGCCGATCCAGATCACTGCTCCGGTAGTTACTAGCACTAAAAACACGAAAAAGTACAAGAGGCAGAGCAACACCAGCAAAGGACAAGCGACCGTGCAAAGCGCCACCTCCACCAGCAACGGAGTGCGGAAGGAGCGTTCCTTACACTATTGCAGCATCTGTTCGAAAGGATTCAAGGACAAGTACTCCGTGAACGTACACATACGAACCCATACGGGGGAGAAACCGTTCGCATGTAGTTTATGCGGGAAGAGTTTTAGGCAGAAAGCCCATCTGGCGAAGCATTACCAAACCCACATAGCGCAGAAGAATGCCGCTGCGGCTGGTAATGTCTCGGCAGGAAAGGCTAAATCGAGGTAGCTTGTTACAGTTCTGTGAAATTCGAAAAGTGTCGGTTTCAGGTTTTCGGGATATTTTGCATTCGCTGGAGAATATTCGCGAATGAAATTATGATGCACGGGGATAGACCAAATTCTTTTTCATCCTTCAAAGTTTTCTGAATTTGATTCTGTTGAAGTTTTACAATATTTCCATGTTCCGTGGAATGGAGAAAAAATATAAAGCACTCAGATTCCATATGCAGATTTTAAAATCACGCTTGCAGTTCATAATCACTATATTTCATTTCAGAGACAAAATAAAAAACTCAACAAGTAGGTTTGAAAGTGATATTGATGACACGGTTTCAACTTGATATACCAAGATTATGTTCATAAACATACTCCTTGCGATGAAAAAAGTGTAAACTGGAAATATTTTATCATCTTACACTCGAAGTATCTGTTTCAAACCCATTTTTCATAAAAACACCGCATGGAAGGTGCCACTTGTCACTTTTACGAAATTGAGGTTAGACCAGAAGCTTATTGTATTTCTTGGTGAATTGATGGCAACTTCAGAGTCACTCAAAAAATAACGTAAAATTTGCATCCAAACAAAACAAAATTCAAGACATAAGTTCACCTACTTCAATCTTCAATTTCTTTAGATATTTTTTTTCATTTGGAATCTATCTACTTACTGAGCTATTTTTGATAAAATCGTGGTTGTGAGCCAAAGTTGAGAACTTTGAAATAGTTCTAAACGTTTTTGTCAAAAGACAAAACAATAGTTTAACATGCCTTCCGAGTCTGTGATTGATTTAGTTGTAAACTATTTGAAAACTAGAAATCTATTCAAAGCTATTGATCATTTCCTTTGTCAGAATTTTTAAAATCTAATCCATATGAAAGGACAAAATCCATCTGAAATATTAAGTCTCGATGAATTTACTTTTCATAGTTTTCATAAACCATTCTTTCACCATCCTAAATATATCATTTTAAGTTATAAAAATGAATTTGAATGTAATAATAAATTTTCTTTAGCAGAAAGTTAAAACAAAAATAATAATTTATATCTATGGTCACACACTTTCGTTTTCAAATTCCGACAATATATATTTAATTAACTTCAATATTCAGAAGTAGCATACTTTTCATTTTTCTTTCGACAGTTGTCAAAAACTATTCGTACATGCAAGTACATGCATTGAATAAATTATTACCCAGATTCAAAAGTTTTTCAGAAATACTTGCAGATCAAATCATCATTGGAAACTACAAAATTCAATGTTTCATTCAAAAACAAAAACTACAATATTCTTCTTGACGTGTCTTCTTCAACCAATTTGGTAGATGTGACCCCCTCTACCCATGTAATAAAGTTAAAAGGAGTTAGTGCAGTAACTTTTGATGAAACGTGCGTAGGAAAGAATGTTTCAGTTCTATAGTTGGATTCATTTTACACTAGAAATCTGAAGTACCTAGATACTTTTAATCAATCGTGGTTCGTCCCCCTGTGATATCTGGTTGAAACATCTTTCTAGAGAGGGCCTAATTAACTATTTATATTTTTGGCAAAAGTAGAAACTATTTTTGAGTGCCTCCCTAGAATGATTTTTTTGCTTTTTTAATGAATGGGAGAAATTGAGAAGCAATATCCTCAAGATACAATACATATTTCTCTTTTTGAAATTTGGTATCGACAATGTCGAATTATCCAAAAATATTAATGTATAAAAAATGAACAAAATTAAATACTCATTTCGCAATTAATTTCATAGTCTTGTTCCTAAGCTTTCTTTGTTTTGTTATCGTTTTTGTATATTTGTGCTGTGATTTTTGAATGTAAAATTATATATTCAAAAAAACGATGTTGCGTAAGTGAAATCTGCCTAAAATTGTTCTTGCCATTTCTGTATTATTGAATACTTTTAAATTTAGTTATTTATTTATCATTGATTTCAAATCATATTTTTTATAATGAAACTTGTTATGTACAGGGTAGCTTTAGTTTTTCTACGTTAATACTAAGTATATTTCCTAATATTAAAAGTATTATTCTGCCCTGAATATATACAAGGTGCGTTCCAAAAACTGAACAAAGACATTTCAAAAATGACATTAGAATCTAGCAATATTTTGTGATTGATAAATGTGAAATCATGAAAAAAATCTTGATATACATTCAAAGGACAAAGTTTTTTGGCACACCTTGTACCCCTACTAGAAAGCTTATAGGTATTTTGTTAGCCGCTTAAAATATAGTTTAACTACGGATTACCATACAACAAGGCATTAAATTGACCTTTCTTACCTTCAATACTCATTTTGTAAAAAGTATTATTACTAGAATATGTTATTTTGTATAATTTGAATTGTAGTTTTAATAGAATTAGGTAAATTTCCCTTGTCCAGTTCCTTCACATTCGTGGTATGCCAAAAGAAAATTCACTTTGGTGAAGTAAATCAAAATATATTCAGTATTTATTTATCATATACTGAGAAATAAATATCTGAAAACTATTATTAAAGGTCGGTTTGGAAATATTTCCGTCTTCAATTTCATATTTGACGTAAATGTGAAAAATATTTGTAACCGATCATTTTCTTATATGTTTGAGTACATTTTTTTAATAAATGAATAATCTTTTATTGAGGAATTTCATGGTTATCGGATTAAAAAACTTCATATTTTACATTGGGTGTTCACAGAAAAACATCTGATTTTCATAAATCATACTCAGTATGATTTATGAAAGTTAATCATTCCTTGAATAAAATGATGCCGGTAAAGGGATAGTTTATGTAATTCTATGCTGTTAATTCGAAAATTGCAATGTGAGTACAAAGGCAGTACCTCACTGCCGTATTTTGTTGATCATTTTGTAATTTTACCATCTTCCATTGTTGTTTATTTTATAAATATTTATACACGTTTTACAATTTTGTAAAAATTGGTTGTTACAAGATCCTATCAAAGATTCGGTTGTCAAAGACAATAATGAACATGACACTCTTAGAGTGAAATTCTTAATGTTTTAATTTTTTTTGATTCTGCATCCTGTTATCAGAAGACGCTGTACAATTCCCCCAAGTTTGTAATATATCAGTATGCCACACATATCGTTTGTGAACCTTCATTTTCTTATTTATGACAGATTGCCATGGTATAGGGATTTTTATATTCTTTTTGGATCTCAATCGCTTGTTCTTATTGGACAACTTATGCCGATATGTTTTTTGTGTTTACTGTGTTCTCATAAAGACAAATAATACTCCATATTTGATACGAATATACACTAAAAGAGACATACAATGATAAATGCATCACCCTATAAACATTCGTTTATACGTCGCCATAGAACATTTTTACACAGTTTACGTTATGTATAGTTGTACCAGATTTTATCTTTTTTCTCTTTATTTGTATTATTGATTTTATTAAGAGTATTTTCTATACTTAGATTCATATATTTACGTTTTATAATTTTTCAATATAATATTTGTGAACCAATAAACATATTCAAATTCATGAGTATTTGCTTTCATTACTAGCAATAAGTTATTTCCTCATCATACTGACAATGGTGCAACAAAGAGGATATCTGTATCTGTATCTGTAGATTAGGGAGGGTGAGTGTAAGCCCACGCACTTAGGCCACATGTGACCCACTGTACATCCTCCCGAGGAGTTTTCCTCCTAAGTCATCGTCCATCCTGTCCTTTCCAGGAAGGTGGACAGGTCGCTGGGAGACATGTCCTTTATATCGGCAGGTGTAGGCCAAGACTCGCCGAACACACATTCTCTTATTGATGATAACTCCCGACACTCACATAGGACATGCCTGACAGTCTCATCTTCCTGTTCACACATCCTGCATAGAGGTGTGTCTACTATCCCCTTATTATGGAGGTGTTTCCTTAGTTGACAGTGACCAGTCGGAAATCCTACTGTAAGGCGTAGATTTTTCCTGGTCATCGCCAGATATTTCTTCGGCGCCAGCTTCCCAGGGTCGCCCAAGGTGATCCTGGCAAGATTACATCCTTT
>WOGN01001356.1:0-19602 GCA_015342105.1 Leptinotarsa texana
CGTGTAATTCAATGTTTATATGAAAGTAGCTGTTTCGGGAGGACTTTCTATCAGTTTGTGTCTGAAAGTTACTTCTTTGTATGATCTACACATCCATGTATAGATTTAGTTTCTTCCTTTCTTTGGAAGATTCCCTCATCCTTCTTTTTTGTATCAAGATGGAGTAGTAGAAAGCCAAAAACTTTCTTTGATTTTGTTCTATCCAGTAACAATTATATAATAAGCCACGAGAATCATTGAACATCCGCACGATTCCTATGAATGTTCTTACAATCCTACATGCAACTCACATACAAGGAAAATAAATGTAGAACATGAAAAGCTAAAAGGACAGTCAAGAGGCAATATTGCAACACTACGTAGTTTAAAACAAAGTCGCTTCCTGCTGTCTGTCCCTATGTATGCTCAGATTTTAAAATTACGCATCGAATTTTGATGCGAGTTTTTCTATTAGATAGAGTGATTCGAAAGGAAGGTTTATGTGTATATAACATGCATAATATAGTAAAGAAACACTGATAATTTTGAAGGTTTTTAATGTGATGTAAAAAAACACATTTTTTTACCTTACATTGTAAATGCTGGCTCAAAAAGGTCTACACTAAAGTCCGCGATAATATATGTCTATCTCTTCTTGTTCTTCTCTATCTCTGTTTTACGAAGCAATCCTAAGCCATACATTATTAATTCTTATCGAAATGAGTACCTTGAATACATTGTTCATTTAATATATGTATATCAATATGGCCTTTTACAGCATGTAATTTTAATGATTATTTTCGAAGATATTACACAGCGCTGCCTATAAATTGCGCGTCAAATACCGCGCTTCGCCCTATAGCACTTTATGATTAGAAGCGATCTTACACGTTTATATGTATAATTAGTATCAGAATTGCATCCGTGCTGAGCCGAGGCGCATCTCTAGTTGTAATATAAATATAAAAACGAAATCTCACCTGACAACTACTGTATAATAATAAAAATAATATTCAAAGTTTATATAAGTTTGTTTTTTTTTGCAATTATGTCCCATATGTTACAATTTGAATGTTAAAATGTGTGGTTGATTTGAACTATGAAACTAATGAAATTTATTCAGAAACAAATTTCGTATTTATTAACAGGTACCAACTGATGTTGTGGAGAGTTCTGCTGCACCTGAAGTTGATGAAGTTGAAGAATGCAGCCAGGAAGAAATTATTGTAGACACTGGCATAATAGCTACAGCGTTATATGACTATCAGGCTGCTGCAGAAGATGAAATATCTTTTGACCCTGATGATGTTATAACACACATAGATAAGGTACGTATGTACACTTCTATCAGAATTATCTCTTACCAACTTGTTACATTAAAAATTTTTTGTGAAAATGGTGATCGAAACACGTGGTGTTGGGAAAAAGTCCAGTAATCTTCATTACTACACCAAAGGTCCCAAACAGTGCATCTCAAGTTCAATATCAGTTCAGTTCGCCATTATAGCTGCCATAAAAGATATTTCAGAAGATGATCCACAGGTACGATCCCAGAGCTGCACATTATAGCCTGGCTGGTGGGTGCAGGTAGAATTCTGTAGCCATGGGAGGGGTTCATAGAACATATCTTTTCAAACCACACATTTTTGTTGCTTACGACGATCAGATCGCCACTAGGTCGAGGAATATTTACCAAGGTTTATCAAGGTTAGAGTGAATTATTCTTCCACTTTTGTCGCATGAGCCGCAATAAACTCTGGCAGGTTGCAGTAGAGAGGCAGGCATAGAATTGTGATTCGACTTTGATATAATTGTTTTTGTGAAATGTGAAACTCTTAAACCACTCTTATATATGTGAGAATCATATATAAAGGATAGTAATGGAAAATTTATGGATAAGTGTTTGAGATATGAAGAAGAAAGGTTATTCTGTTATTCAGGGTAAAACATTCGATGTTTATGATTTTCCGAATTTCAAGATATTTTCTGATGTAATTTGAAGAGGAAGTTGATTTTTCTCAAAACTTTCATGCAATTATAGAAATTCATTGTATGAGATAGTGGGTTTCACTATGCTTGGATAATTAATGTTGAGTTTGGAGAAGGCTTTTGAATTTTCCATGAATTGTAAGGGAGAATAGACTATTTTAAACATATCAATCATTTGATTAAGCATATCTTGAACATATGCTTTATTTTTACCATAACTCTTTGTCTGGAATATGGCAGTAAGTAAACTATTGAATAGTTTGATTGAGACTACATTTTGTTTCGCAACATTAGAAAACAATCATTTTTAATTGTTTTGAGGTTCTCAAAGTTTTTCATACCATTTTACGTCTTTTGCATCAAGATTACCTGTGATTGATTTGCATATCGAACTAATACCGTTGATCAATTCTAAGTCAACCATAAATGCAATGAGAAGAAATATTTCAATTTGAACATAATTTAATTATGTACTATGAAGAGTTTGATTCAAAGAAAGATTTATAAGACGGTTTTGAATAAACTTTTGAATAGAGTAATTTGAATATATTGCAACTAGTTGTGTGAATGGTTGAGGGAAGCAAATTTTTATGTTACACCCATTGTATCCAATCAGTCCCAAATGTCTTAGTTGAACATAGAAGTGATGATTCTGAAGTAGAAGCTACTGAAAGATGAATTGTTTACAACCGAATCTGTATCCTCAAGTGGTTCAACGATGAAAACATTGCTAAGTGGATTGAAACTTCAAAACGAGATCCAAGTGCTGAACTTTCGATAAACCCCAGCGGTAAAATCAAGATCAGTAAACCTGAAAACTTTTGTTCTTGTTTTCATAAATTCTAGAAAGTTTCTTCAGATATTGCAGAAAAGGGGAATTTTCTTCTGGATATCGCAAGGCACTGCATAGAGAATATTATGAATACAAAGTTTTTATTTCAACAAAAAGTTGCAGACCTAAGTTACTTTAATGGAGATATCACCGAATGGCCTCTTCTTATTATAAATGAGTTGGTTTCACTCATGAAAGAAGTGTCTGATTAGGTTGGACAATAAGTGGAGCTGTTGATCGAATGTACGAAACAGAATATGTGAATCTGTATTGTCGATTAATACATGATGAAGAACTTCATCAACTTGTGAAAGATAGCTTCAAACTACAATATTTTGGAACAAAGTATATTGATATTATCAAATCTTTCTAAGATGAGAAAGCACTTCTGATAATGGAAAAATCTTTGAAGAAGGTGAATGAATGTCTATTATGAGGGGACTCTTTTATGGAAAAGTGAAAGTGATACATTACCAGGCAGTCGTCCCATTGCATTGAGAAGTTTATGCATGGAACGTAAAATGGATAGAGATTCTGGACGATAGAAAATCTTTGAAGAAGGTGAATGTCTATTAAGAGGTGGCCCGTTTATGTAAAAATGAAATTACTACAATACCAGGCAGTCGTCCCAATGCATTGAGGTTTGGCATGGAACTTAAAATGGATAGAGAAGGTGATTTTGCATATGAATACTGCAAAATTGTCAATGAGTATGTCATCAAAAATTATTCTAGAAAGCTGGACTATCCTAAAACAATCTCTTCTTCCCTTAGAACCAGGTACCTTTCCCTTTTCGCAGTTTGGAATATCAATGAACCCGGAAAGATCAGAATAATCTTCAATGCTGCAGCAAAGTCTCATGGTTTAAGTCTTAACGGCAAGTCAAGATAACTTTCAGTGAACATATTTTATTTATTTATTATTCCTTTAAAAGTATAAATTACAATGTTAAATTATAATTAAAATAAAATCAGATAAGGTACTGAATTACAAATTGCAATTAAGAATAGCTGAAAAGGGTAAATTTAAATTATAAAAGGTGTTGATTTTAGAGTATGAAACGACAAAAAAAATGAGTGGCAATAAAACATATACCACATATACTACCTTAAACTATACACTAAAACATTAAAGCACTTTTTCCGTAAATGAGTTTTAAAATGACGCAAGATGTTAAAGCTATCAAGATTAACGATACTATTGGCTAATCGTATGATTCTTGGGATGCAGTTATTGAATGTGTGGTTCAAACGAGATTGCAGTAGCAACTCATACTCGCAACGAACACTCGATTTATATGCTATGTATCTGAGGAAGTTGTGTTGGACATTTTCGATGTTTTTAGTATAAGTTACGCAATGAGGGGACCAGACAGAGAAACAATTCTTCAAGTGTGGACAGACCAGTGAACAATAAAGGGCTTTAATAGCAGCTAGGTCAGTGAATTCATAGGTTAGCTGTTTGATAAACCCTAGCATTTTCATGGCTATATATGTGGGTAAATGTGATTGAAGCGCAAGGTGGGATCAAGAACAACCCCAAGGTCTTTTATTTGATTAACAGACTCTAAGACATGATCATTTAAAGTGTAATTAAAAATGGTGGAAGATACATGGGATTGATAAAAGTGCATGACATGGCACTTTGTGGCATTCAAGTCCATGTCATTTATGGAGCACCAGTTTGATAGATTGTCAAGGTTAGACTGAAGCCTATGAGCCTCCAATGAGGTTTTAATAATCAGAAAAAGTTTTAAATCGTCTGTAACTAATAGTGGTTTGGCGTGCCAGAAGCAATGAATGTACACTTCTATCAGAATTAATGCCGTTAATGAATAAATTGAATAATAAGGGACCGAGGTATGACCCCTAAGGAACACCAGAGGTTACTTCGAATAAAGGGGAGTAGTGATAATTTGCTCTATCCATTTGAGTCCTATTCCTAAGATAACTTCTAATTCATTCCAGTAGTACCCCACCTACACCATATTTGTTGAGATTTTGGAGTAAGAGGTTATGGTTAACCCTGTCAAACGTCTTAGAGAAGCCCTTCTCCAAAGATTCTGATAGGAAGTGGGAATAGGTATGTAGGTTTAATTCAGTCGATGTGTTTATTTGGTCGAGTGTGAATAGGTGTGAGTCACAATGAACCCTTGCGGGTTTCGGTTGAGGTCGAATAGACCTTACTCTGGACCTATCCTAACCTATTAATGTTTTGCATTTTTATATATGGTGTCAATCATATTTATTCCTGAAACAGCAAACACAATATATCATTTAACATAGTTTTTGTTTGATGGTTCTACATTAAACAGAAAAGTCATCAGGTGCCATTCGAGTATCCATCATTATTAATTTTATTGGCTCAACTGTTACTATAAATGTTTTTTTTTCAAGTTTTCACTCACATATAATTTTTCTGTTTTAGATTGATGAAGGGTGGTGGCGAGGAATGTGCAAAGGAAAATATGGACTCTTTCCAGCAAATTATGTTCAATGTGATGATTGAATTAATTATTTCAATAAACCAGGACTTCGTACTTAATAACCTGCTCCAATAGCAAACACGCAATTTTAACAATATTTTATTATTTTATCCTGAACAAACAATATCATATTTTATTATTCCATTAATTATTATAAATAAATTTTATTATAATTAATTTACATAGTTTTATTCAACAACAAAATGTACTCAATATGTACTCATAAAATAAACAGAAAAAAGTCACAATGTCTGTTTTTCAACTGTTTCTAAGCATACCAGTATTCGTAAAGTTTTTTTACATTGTATATGTAAATGAGCATAATAAATCCCCTTAGACTATAAATAATCAATAATTTGAGTCTACCTTCTTATGAAAAAAATTGTAAAATCAGTGACTATAAAGTTCCTTCAGTTTCTAAGATAGGGATATTTTCAATAAGCCAAATACTACATTAAGAAGAAACAGGAATGTACAATTTAGTAAGGTTTAAAACATCATAACTTCTTGTATTGTATGGTTGCACTATTGACTCCCTCCTCTCCATTGAAACACCTCTGAAGGTTGTAACAATATAATTCAATATAAACTATAGCAGAGGGATTAATGAAAACAAAGAATGATTACCAGATGGCGATGTCAGGTATCCGCGAATTTCTTGAAAGAAAGCTAAAGAGAATTTGCCATAACAATTAGAGCAGTAAGATAAGGAGGAGAGAAAAAATTTAAGATGAAAAAGAACAAAAATGATGAGAAGGAAGAACAGAAGTGAAATAAAATGAATAGAAAAGTGAAACAAGAAACTTCAACACGAAATTAGCCAAGGCCTGCTGATGGAAATGATAGAAAAGTTGCAACAAGTGCAGGGTGGAATAGTTGAAGTTAGAGAAATTAGCTAAGGCCTACTGATGGAAATGATAGAAAGTTCAACAAGTGCAGGGTAGAACAGTTGAAGTTGGGATAAAATGCATATATTTAGAGGTAGAGTAGCATGCGTCAAAATAAGAGGAGAAAGATAAAAGAACAGGTGAACAACTACAACCAACCGAACCCCCTTGGATAAAGTACACCTGTCACAATGAGGACAGACTCGCCACTAACGACCATACTTAGTTATTCCAAAGGAATCCTCTTCTTTCACTGCTAGGCAATTATATGAAACCAGAGCCCAGAAACAAAGAATTCCTTATCCAACACTAGATACCGCTGTTTTGATCTCACAGGTCTTAACAGAGTTGTTATATAGGATAAATCAAGAATGCATTGCTGAACTCAACTGTTCTTGAAGAACAAGCATGTGTAAGTGAGCAGTGTTATTTTCCTTCATGAAGAAGACATAACTAAGACGAAAGAGGGTCCCCAGGATGGTCAGTTGCATCGAAATAGACCGCTGAATAAAATTCATAGTGGGCATCTTCCAAAGAAAGCAATCAAGAAGTAACTTTCAGACACAAACTGGAAAAAGCCCTCTCGAAACAACTACTTCCATATAAACAATATTAAGAAAAATACTCTTGAAAGAATTACGTTCATATGAACATTGAGTTAACACTTTTTTTTATTCAGTTTGTATTCTAAACATTCGTTATTTACAGGATTGCTGCATAATATAATATATGAAAGAGGTAAAATTTCACTTTCATGTAACAGTGTCATCCTCAACGGTGGACATCTGATATTTTGGAATAAGACACTTACCTTATTTTCTCTTCAGTACCGATCTGGATAATATTATAATATGAAGCATTCAATTAATATATGAAATTACGATTTTTATGTCACAAATGAGTTCATTTTACTCATATCATCGATGACAGTATGTAATGACATTCATGATAAATAAAACTTCCTATGTTTTTATACCACTTGAATTTATAAATAACGTTACTGCCGTTTCGTTCTACAAAGACATTTCCAAACTAATAAATCTTTATTGTATTCGTAGATTGAGTCTTTGTGGATCCACGTATGGAGTCTTCTAAAGGGAGATGTTATCGCTCCACACTCCTCTTAGAGGCTTGTCCTTCAAGTACAGTTGAACAATCCATTTGTAGTTCATCCTAGCACCAGTGATAAGATCTATAGTGCGTCTAAACAGCGCTACCTAGTGTTGGATCCGGATTTTTTTAAGTAGTTTTTTAAGTTTTTTGTACAAAACAATGTAGGAATCTGCAAAAGAAAAAAGCAATCAAAAATTAACTCCTTACATATATCTGTATAGCATGCAAAAAATAACTTTCAGACACAAAACTCGAAAAAAAATCCCTCTTGAAATAATTACTTTCCTATAAACATTTATTAAATGAATGGAAAATACTTTCAAAACAAATACTTTTATACGCACATTAAATTATACAAAGAAACACTTTTATTCAGTTTGTATTCCAACCACTCATTATGAAGTTGAGTCAGATATCATTCACAGGATTTCCACAATATAGTATATGAAAGAGATGAAATTTCAATTACACGGATCACTGTCATCATCAGTGACGGAATCTTCCAAAAAATCTGTTTAGAATCTGTTTTTTCCGTTAATCAGCAAAGAAAGGAAAAAATGACGAGAAAAATGCGGTAGCAAAATGCATCTAGAAAAACACAGGAAGTTTTAATTCTCATTTTTCAGAAATAAAAATGTTTTTGGAAATTGTGTAATTATTATAATTGATAGTTTTATTAATTTTCATCAAGTAAGTCAGTCCATTCATAATAGATCCCCAAGGAGGTTGGTTGCAAAGCCAAACTTTAACATCGAACGAGAATTCTCCGTTTTCCACTGCAAGGCAATTAGGTGAAACCAGAAACCAAAAACAAGGCAACCATGATCCAACACCAGCGTCCATATATCCAACCAGCGGGGCTAGGTGTACTACTACGAATGTATTGCTGACTGAACTGTCCTCAAAGGACAAGCCTAAGTAAGTGAGGACGGTGACATCTCCCTTTCGAATGTAAACCTTTCAATAAACTATTGAATGATTAAAATAAAAAATCCAAAACTACCTGGAACTTGGTAAAATCTTTCGCTAGCAATAATCATTGTCAAAACATTAATATATTGAACTATATGCATACATCTGAAGAGAACATATCAATGCTATCGAGTAAAATGAATATTCAGTTCAACAATATATGCCTCAATATCAATAATTTCAACAAGATTATTCAATCTTGTCGAGTTCATGATGAATAGTTGAGAGGAACTACATCAGGCTTATAAGATTGAATGAGCCTCGTGGTGGAAAATTAATAGTTTCAATGAATTCAGCACTTCTTATTTCCCTCAACTAATTGAATATTCCCCAGAGCATAGACCATCACATGTGTCTCGCCATTACTGTAAAGTGTCGTAGGTGGTAATTAAACACCCCCCGAGCCGCGTTGTATGCATTAGGGTGTCAGATGCTGCACTACCTGTGACTATGGTAAACGGTGTTAAATACACCATCCTGACAGGCTATGATGAACCCCTTACTTTTTGGCTTCGGCCCACTTGACCTGGGGAAAATGAATATTAGGTGCTTTGATAAGCACCTGACAATGTTGTCAAAGAAGATCCCTTGCATTGGCTTATCTTTGTGGTACTGCAGGTGTGAAATGACTTCTGCGGTTTTTATGTGTGCCTTTATCTGACTAGGTTCCAACTCAGTGACAGAATTGTGATTACCACGTCCTGTGTCAGAAACTGAACCAAGTTCATTAGCCTCTCGGAAATCTGCCTTAAACATAAACGTTTCAATTTCTGCTTTCTCATGGTCGCAGACCATGCAGAGTAGGGGATCTAAATTCCATGTCGTTATTTCCTAATATGATATAAAATGATTTGAAATTCCCGAAGGAGTCATTGAAACTGAAAAGAATAACTGAAAAAGTAAAAAGACCCTGAACTGAAATTACAATAAAATAAAATACAAGCAACAATTGAAATTTTAACAATTCAATAAAAATAAAACTTTAAAGATTTCAAGCCAAGTTACTTCACGATGTTTCGATTGTTAGTCAGGACTTCTGAGAGTTGTCGATCGTATGGGGGCGACAGCTGATTAGCGGAAAAACAGATTTTAAATAATAAATTGATGGATGTAGCCGTTACTATGTGGTAGGAGATCATAATGAAAAGAGAAATGAAAATTTCTATGTTTTTTACCACTGGTAAATTATTTTTATTGTAATTTCAGTTCAGGTATTTTTTTGCTCAACATGAAACATTATAAACCACCTTCAAACAAACATTAAATGTCTTGCTGACCTTGCTGTAATCAATCCAGACCATAGAAAGGTTACACTTGTAACATCTATCTATGAGCATGTTCACCTTGCATCCAGCTACTCCTTTAACCCCCTATGGACATATATCCGTTCCAATACTCAGTTGACGACCGAAAGTATTCGTATGTATAAGCTGTCCGAATGTAACTTATAATACGAATTCAAGCATGTTATTGATCTGGAATTTTTCGGAATCAGAAATTCTCCTTTTTTGGGGATAAGAACCCGCTCCTCGACAAAGGATTGCGGAATCTTTTGCTCTCCCTTGCCCATCTGGGCCAGAAGCAGCAACGATTCTCGAACTCACAAGGGCTCTTCGAACCGAACATCGTCTAAGGTATAGGGTTATGGAGTTCATTGAGTTAAAGCTCTCTACAGAATGCTTGGAGAGTTGGAGAGTTCAGCTTAAGTGACTGTGGATGTTCATGAATGTCATTCTAGAAGACTTCCGTTCGAGCAGCATTCGTCGACTTATTCACAACTCGCGGAGGCTCTTGGAGTAAGCGGTGTTTCTCGTGGTATTCAAGATTTTCCGCGATACTTCTCGCTCAACTCACTAGTGAAATTTTAGCAGCCACTAGCATTAGCATCTGGCAAAGAGAGTGCTACTTGGCGATCAATAGCACTCCTTGACTTGAATTATGATAAACACGTCTTGCAATCCATCACACATTGGTTACGGAATGCATGATATCTTGTCAACTTTCATTTTGTCTATCCATCTTGCAATCTTCCGAGCCGAATGACCGAAATTACGCCCTTTCGGTTCAGAGAACGATTTAAAGGCGATCTCAAATTGTTATCTATCAGTCTCTTTTGTAAACCATTATGGACCTCTTCATCCAAACGTGTTATTTGGTTGTAGCTTCATGGTGCCATTCTGTGAAGCGCCCTGCATTTCCGATCGTCTCCTCTATTGCTGGAGTTACATTGCCCTGCCGCCGAAGAGAAAACTAAGATTACAGCCTCAAAAGGAAGCACACACCGGATGTGTTTCACATCATAGACTGAAACATTTTTGCCATGTACCCTTGCGCAAGCTTACTACTCCCGTATCAATACGTTGCCGTTGACCCTTATTCCGAAGTGGCGCTTGCAGGGACCACTTCCTCTAGATTCCGTAACCAAGTATATTGGGCTTACCAGCTAGTATCGCCTGTGTTGTCGTTATTGCCCTAGTTGTTTGGGTAAGTGGTAGTGAAAGTTACCAAAGGCCGAAGATGATGTATGGCCATCTCCGCTAATACACTATTATTTTTTCAATGAAAAAAAGTTTCTGGCCAGTTCTTAAACCCGAAACCCAAAACATCGTTAACCACTGACCACTATAACAATCGTGAAGTAAGCGGTCATTGGGTCCGAGAATCGTGTTTCCTGAGAAGGCGTAGCGGATCAAGAATAATACCCTTGTGAATTTGTTTCTCGGCGTTTCTTGACTTCGTTTTTTTCTAGTTGCTTTAGATAGTTCATCAACATTGTCTTATTGTGTTCTCTCACTCTCTCGTTCATAGGGTTGTTTCCGTTGATCAGTCTATTATTGTCTCATCGACTCAAAACGATTACAAAGATATTTCTGTGGCAATCATGTCACACCCTACTTTCTTGAGTACCACTTCATGAGAAACAGAAAAACTGTCACAAATTTCACGCTTTTTAAATTTATCTGTCAGATCTCGTCGATTGCACATATTTCCATGTCAATGATGTTGCAGAATCATCCACCTTCAACTAGATGAGTTCTCGAGAGAAACATCTTTTTGGACCCCAGGGTCGATACTGAATAGGTACCTATAACCACTGTCCCAATTCGCCGTTAATACAGAAGATATTCGTTCCAAGTATTTATCGACTAGTTTATTATCGACAGGCTTGATAATAGTGGGCTCCGAAGTCTCAATGTTTCATAATCCTGTAATTTTTTAATATTATTCAAGGGTTATTTCCCGAGTGTGGCAGGTTTAATTGGTTGAAAAGTGTCAATGTGTGTAATTTTAGAAATTTAACTGAGCAAATAACTTGCGCATATAATAATTTGATATAATCTTGATATAATTTTTTAAAGAAAACTTTGTTAGTAACATGAAAACAGCGGGTTGCTCGATTGGTATAGCTCAAAAATAACAGAATTTGTGTTTGAAGAAATGGACATTTATCTGAGAAATTGTTAGATCGATGTGGTATTTACATCATTTTTTGAAATCTTCTCGGTTGAATGCATGGATAAAATAAAAATCAATTTTACAAATGGCACATAGATGCCAATTATATCACTGTTCGGTAGAAGCGTTATATTGCTGTTTTGGAGGCCTAGCCTGCAATTTTCTAATAATTTTATCACTTTAAAGAAAATAATCGCTGTCAAACTTCATTTTGGTGGTCTACCACTAAATTGTTTCATCATTTTATAGCTTTGAAAAAAATAATCAATAGTAAAACCACAAGAGCCCTCAAAATTTTATTCATAAATTTCCATTTGTTAACGATTATTTCCTATAAACTGATAAAATATTGAAAAAAATTAAGGCTAGATCACCAACACAGAGTATATTACAGAGATTATTTCCTTTGAACTGATAAAATTACAAAAAAATAACATCCTAGGTGTCATGAATGATAGGTGACTCTCAGAGCCTAGTTATGCATCATGATACATATTAAAACAATGGAAAAAATCATAAACTATGATTGCATGAATGCTCTAGAGAAATTCATAGGTTCAATTTGATATTATGATTATGACAGTGACTAAACCGAAACTCTACTGAGACAGCTAAAATAAAAATGAAAATCGAATAAAACATTCCAATACAATGAACAGATACCAGAGATCGAAATAAAAAATGAATTGCTACACTTGAGTGATTCACAAAACCTCACGAAATACAATCCATTTATTCAAACTACATCTTGAGTACAAACAGTTTATATATGATACTCAGAAATCTCAATATCCGTATCGAAACATATTGGCATAATAAGACATTTCAAATTCGAATCGAAAAGTTATTCTGAATAGTAACAATTTAATTGAAATCGAAAAAAATACCCGACGTAAAGTTAATTCATCTTGTCATGCTAAGTAAGTTAGGTGACTTGGGTGCCGGCTCTTCGGTCCCATAAAAAGGCACGATGGATTTCAACGATGGAGTCCTATTGTTGGAAAAACAAGTTTACACATTTATGTACCTCCTCTGGTCATATATACTGGTCTTATGTATTCAATAATTGTACTTTCAAACTTGTTGAAATACCACTTGACCTAAAAATAAATGTTTGGATGAATGTCTATTTTTGTAAAACTCAATAATTACACCTAGATATTATTTTTACGGATGTCAGTTTTATCACTGCTCTCTGTTTTTTCATCATTTTATCGGATTGACGAAAATGACCGCTTTGAAACACTTTGAACTCCTCCTAGCTTTTAACTATTTCATCGTTTTGCTGCATCAAAAGAAATAGCCATTATATTACTCGTTTTCCTATAGTTTTTTTAATTCTATATGTTGTGTTAACATATAGATTTGCATTCATTTCACTGTATATTCATTTCATCTTTTTATCAAAATATTGTTTCCAAAAATAATGTTTTCTTTTCTTAAGATGTCTAAATAATATCTTCATAATATGCTTAGATTAGACTAGCGTCATTGTCTAAGGACTCTAAGGCTAAGGATTTATTTTTGTTATAAATTTTATTTTGTTATAAATTTATACATGGATTCATTCATTGTATTATGTTTTGATATAGTATTTACTTAATAATCATTTATTGTAGAATTACAACTTTGTATTGTGAATATTAGGATTATTTCTATTCAATAAAGACTACTTACTTAGTTGTTATCGGTAGAAATTTTTTCCCTATTTTATTAAAGTTTTCTTCTCACAAGTGAACTTCTCCGATTCAAAGTTAGAAATAATTTATTTCCTCTACCAGCCGCCAGATGTGTCTGATCGCACTAACTTTGTCACATCTTTTTCATTATCCATTGTGACTTCATCTGAAGTACACGGAATTAAGGAGCAGTAGTGAGACAGCCATGTTGGGTAGTGTTATTGGAAGAAGTGTGTTTAGTTCGTAAAGAATAACTTTTCTTCAGCAAATCGTGTTGTGTAGTGTTTTTGTTGAGTGGATTCTTTAATTTGGATTAATGACCGCTATAAACGAAAACATGAACTGGGGCACTGAGCTTTGGGTGAGTTAAATTCAATTTAAATCTTGCGATTCTGGCTGATATGTTGTGAAAGAATACCCGATCTCTAGAAGAACACATTTATTCACCAATTTGTAAAATGTTTTTGAAATCAGCACATATTTTTGGGAGTAAAATTTTCATTTGAAACAGATCTGAGTTTCATAAATTTTTGTGGTCCTAAACGGTCGAAATAAACCTGTTAGGTTGAGGCCGAGCGGACAGGTACTGGAGTACCAGTTATAGTCACGCCTGCAGGTGCTTTTTGTTCGGATGTCATTGGTTTCAATATTTTAGTAAATCTTTTGTTTACCCGGGAAGATTCAAGTGATCAAAAAAATTACCATATTCTTGAAATGTTGATTACAATAACTCAAAGTAATTCTACTATTTAAATTTCACACAAATGTGATGGTATTGGAATAGTTTTGTCAAAAATCTGATAGCTAATTTCCACATATGTAGACAGTAGACTCTATTTTGACCCTATCTTTAGTGACTTCATGGAGTTGTAATTTCTTCGAACAGGGAGGGTGGCATGCGCCATAAGAGGGTGCAATGTTAGGCATTCGTTTGTTGTATGAGTCACTACCGGTAGCAATAAACCACAGTACACCTGAGTGGGAATTGATGGGAAAACTAAAAATAATTATTGTCATCCTCATTTGTTGAACTTTCGTATTTTAATAAAACATTGCTTCATCATTGGTCGCTTATTCTGAATATATATTAGGTCGAAATATTGTAAAATTTAGAATGGGACATTAAGTACTGTGGAACTCGCCATGGAATATAAATTGCCATTTTTTTTGGCTAAATTGTGCTTTATGGGATACTCACAGATTTTCGCTATTTTTTCTGGGATGGTACTAAGTACATGATGGTAGGAATTTAGAACACTTGTTTTCACAACTAGAACTAGATTCTCCAGCCATAAATTTTATGCTAGCAGAACTACTCGGTGTAACTCCCAGACATCTCAGTATAATATCGGTAGTCGGGAATAATATAAAAAAATCAACCGTTTCCAACAACTATCCTACAAAACAAATACTTTTTGTAGCAGAAAAAATCAAGAAGGATAATACTTACCGGTTTTTCTAATTTTTATCGTAAATTTTTAGGTTATGTGGAAAAATGGTTTACTTATATCATATCTATTTGTAGACCTTTATATTTCCTACAACTTTTGTGTTGAATTTGTTTTCAAAAGGAGGAATAGTTTCAGTGGTAATTATGAAAAACCAGTTTCGACTTTTCCATTTGATTCCTCTTACTTTGGCTCGACTTTAATTTACTTTTCCATCATGAACACACTATTTTCTACCATTTATTTTTGTGTGAATCATTATTTACATTAGCCTATTACTTAGGTGAACTTAAGTAATTTTTTGGTCGATACTTAATAAAAGAGACTGTTTCATCCCTAGGTAGCTATAAAAAAATAAAAAAAACAACTATCTAACTTGGGTTAATGGCAATGTGAAGACTTTTCATGAAAGCTTTTCTTTCATATGAAAATGAAGAAGATATGTTGTAAAAACAACAATAAGTACTGTTTATCCAAGACAAGGTGGGCCAGCAAGGGAAAATTGAAAACTGTGTGAGATATATACAATGTCGGTTAACAGTTAGCCATTTCAGAACTTATTTAAATGAATAAAAAATGTAAATTAAAACTTCCTATGTTTTTTACCACTTAGGAACAACATAGGAAGTTTTAATTCACATTTTTCATGATGATCTCCTACCACGTAGTAACGGCTTCATCCATCAATTTATATTCAAATAAAGTTTTAAAGTTTCGAAAATTCCGATTGTTTCAGTGATATTTTAAAAGAACCGAAATTCGCAATATTTTGAAATTTTTACTCATTTTATTTAAAGAGATATTGAAAAAATTAAATACGCCTCTCCTTGTCTATTTAAAAGCTGTTAACAGATTTTGAATTCCTCATTTTGTCTTCGAAAAATCATCACCAATTTTACTTTTTTATATGGACCGGAAAAAAATTACCTATTAAGTAGGTATAAGTTGTATTTTTTTGCTATATTAACTTACATATCTTCAGAGATAAGGTAACAAACAAATGATTTCATATACATAATATTTTGATTTCTTGTACATAAAAGTGAGCATAAAAGGTTTTGCTATAGGAATCAATAGGTATATTTCATTTCAGAAAATACACACACTCACAAAACTTACAAAAAAAAGTATATTTCAAGTACCAATTTTTTTATTGAATCACTTTTAACTGAATCAGACATTTTAAGTACTTTCTTTTAAAATTATTTTGAATTACCAAATTGATTTATGTTTATTAAAACAAAAAGTAAATAATAATGCAGATAAGAAGTGGGCGTCTCAAAATCAAGTATTTTGGAAAAGCAAAGTCAAATGGCAGGGGAAAAATCTTTGACGCAGAAATAAAACTTCTCTTCGAGTGTTTTTCCATATATCTATATTTAATTGGTGATACGTAGTTTATTATACGAAACTTTGTATGAATATGTTTTGGTTTGTTTTCGGGTTTTATAGTCATCTTCAGTGGCACAGTTCAACTGCCGCAGTTACAGTTGAAACTTTCGGAGATTGTAACCAAAGAAGACCACGGCAAAACCCAGAAACCAACCAAAACATTGACGCCAACCGTAAAAGCCTACATTCCTATATTTGTATGAAAATTTTCAAAACTCATCACTGTTTCTCTGTACAATGAGAAAACATCTTCAACGTAAATATTATAGCAGGAAAATAATTATAATGCCGATTTGAATAATTAAACTCGCCTCGAAAGACATTGTTTTTCTTCTGGTGTGGGAAAAGTGTTTTCAATGATTCATTTTACGCCAGAAGTTTCAATTCTACCTTCCAATATACTTCCAGACAAAATTCATTAAAACCATTGTTCCAGTCCATCACTGGATTCACTCTTCCAAAAGACGCCAGGAATGAGTTTCCTATAACTGATTTATTCTTGGCGACAGATGCAAAGTAGATTGCAGATAAACGAGTATTTGAGAATAGCAATAAAATTAATTGTGGTTATGTGATTATGGCTTTTAACTGCTATCTCCTAATGTACCCTTCTTTTTTCTATTACTTAGTGTGATCTGCAAGAGTCGATGGAAACAAAATTGTTGTTTTTTCTGAAAGGAATGCTAATAAAAAAACACAGTTACTTTATATTCCTAAGTATTTATTCGCCTAACTCTTGAATTTATCCGGTATTAATTACCGAGTTATTCACCTATTACATTGATGGTTACCAAAACATGTGACATGAGTACCTAACAAAATAGTTTATGAGTTATTCAGCATTTTCCTTGCTTCTTGAATTGATTTTTATCAACTGATCCTCCATATATTCCTGTCTCCTAAATAATTGCTCCAAAGAGGCCAACAGTGATACAATAAAATTATTATTGAAGGCGCCAAAATACATACAGACTTTGTTTCCAGATTTTATAAATTCATATACTTAAGTCTGTTTCTCCGGGTATATTCAATAACCCATTTCAACTTACTGATTCATACTAACAGAAAAAAGTATTTAATTTTTCATTAGATTTCATTCAAGTAAGGGCGATGACATCTTCCCTTACGAAGTCGCAATCTATGGGATCGATAGAGAACTCAATCCCCGAATATCAATGATAAACGAGGCTCCTCGAGGCAGTTGCAAAGCCAAGATTCGACATCGACCGACGATGAGATTCGTCTTCTGTCTCTCACTGCAACTTTCCCTGCAAGACAAACTTCTTAGTTGTAACCTACAGTCCATACACAATGCCTTCATGATTCAACAAGGCACCGCGGTTTCGACCCGCTATAGTTCTAATCAGCGGTTCTAGTCTGTTCCACAAATGCGTTGCTGAACTCAACTGTCCTTGAAGAACAAGCCTGAGTACGGTCGATGAAATCTCTCTATGTTAAGGCACCACCTGTGGGATCGACAGATAACTCAATTCTCGAATATGAAAAATTGACGAGTCTTCCCAAGGCGGTTAGTTGCATAGCCAACCTTTGCCATCGACCGCCGACGAGATTCGTTCTCTTTCATTGTAGCTTTCACTGCAAGGCAAACTAATTGTGAACTAGAGCCCAATCATACCGCATTTATGATTCGGCATCAGGCATGTGGTGTTAGGCTGAACCACAAATGAATTAAATGAATATAACTGTTATTTTTTAACCGTTATTTTAACACCTCGACACGTGTTTCGATCATCTTCAACAGAAGGATTAAACTGATCTTGAAGATGATCACTTGTTGATCGAAACACATGTCGAGGTGTTGAAATAACGGTTTGGTGTTGAGGAAAAACTCCAGTAATATTGATTACTACACCAAAAGTTCCAAACAGAGGATCACAAGCACAAATGCATTGGTGGTCTCAACTGTCCTTGAAGGACAAACCTAAATAGTTACCACAGCCTTTTCTTACTAGTATTACTAGTATATACGTTTTTTTTTACCTTCTATGTCTGAGGTGATCACCAAAATATGCAATTTAAACGAGCCTCAAACTACTAGACAACTAGACCAAGGCTGAAGTCTTAGAAAATGCTAAAAAGTTACAAAAAATAATAGTAGGATGAAACCCGTTAGAAAAGGAGGGGAATATGATAAAAATGAAAGGAAAAATAAATTACGAGCGATCTAAGTTCGGGAAGTGTAAAGTGTAAGGGTAAAAAATGGTTTATCTCGATTTCCGGTAAAACTACAAGTCTTATGAAAAAAAGTTAAATGACAAAGTTGTAGGTAATAAAAAGATCTACAACTTTTGTATTCACAATTTTTTCACATAACCTCAAAATTTCTGTGAAAAATTCAAATAAACAAGTTTTTGGTTTTTCATTTTTATCTTTTTCAAAACAAATATTTTTCTACAATATTTTGTGGAAACTTACCATTTCATGTCCCAAATGTACTGTAATTTATTTGATTTAAAATATTTATTTTTTCATCTTATTTTGACCTCAGATCGCCCGTAATTTATTTTTCTTTTCATGTTTATCATATTCCCCTCCTTTTCTAATGGGTTTCATCCTATTTTTTTTGGTTTCAAAAATTATACTACAAATTCAAAATTTCGAAAAAATTAAGGATTTTTATTTGGTTCAGCCAAGTTAAAGATTGAAAATGTGGAAAATCGGAGGGATGCCTTAGTAGAATCCTAAAGTTGGACCAAATACCTAATATTTTCAAATTTTCACATATCTGAGGAATATTTTTGAAGAAGTTCCGTTTTTTGTTTTCTGTATCTGAAATAATGACCTAGGTATTGAATTTAAGCGAGGAGCAAAAATGTGTTCAGTAGGGTAATGAAGAAAACTGAATTTATTGCAAATTCAATTTTCAAATAGTGAAGGATTTTGATCTGGTTCAGCAAATTTCATGGTAATACTCGTAAAACCTATCATTTAAAAAAAATCGAGAATATCGGGAAATTGCCGATAGAGTTGCTGGAATAGGATCCTAAAATTAGTCTGAAATTCTCAAAATATTAGATGTGGTCATAGTCAATACGTGTATGAACACGCCTGAAGAAATGAAACACGTGTCTCCGTTTAGTAAAATTCTCAAAATAAAGTGATACATTAATACCTTATCATTTACTTTTCACTCTACATATAACACAGCATGAGTTATCATGACATGCCTGATTAATCTTGAAAAATCAACTTTGTACATCTACCAGAATGATATATCGGGTGTCAACGAATCTATTAGACAAGTCATAACTTCTAGACTATTAGGTGTATCAAAACGAGATTTGGCACAGATAAATGGTATGTGGAGAGGAGAGTTTTCATATATTTTTTACTTTCTGGTCACTTCCGG